>JACEFZ010028437.1:0-244607 GCA_014155875.1 Cepaea nemoralis | reverse complement strand
CTTATTGTCTCATGTTCACCTTTACTTTACTTATTGTCTCATGTTCACCTTTACTTTACTTATTGTCTCATGTTCACCTTTACTTTACTTATTGTCTCATGTTCACCTTTACTTTACTTATTGTCTCATGTTCACCTTTACTTTACTTATTGTCTCATGTTCACCTTTACTTTACTTATTGTCTCATGTTCACCTTTACTTTACTTATTGTCTCATGTTCACCTTTACTTTACTTATTGTCTCATGTTCACCTTTACTTTACTTATTGTCTCATGTTCACCTTTACTTTACTTATTGTCTCATGTTCACCTTTACTTTACTTATTGTCTCATGTTCACCTTTACTTTACTTATTGCCTCATGTTTACCTTGACTTTACTTATTGTCTCATGTTTACCTTTACTTTACTTATTGCCTCATGTTCACCTTTAATTTACTTATTGCCTCATGTTCACCTTGACTTTACTTATTGCCTCATGTTCACCTTGACTTTACTTATTGCCTCATGTTCACCTTGACTTTACTTATTGTCTCATGTTAACCTTTACATTACTTATTGTCTTATGTTCATGCCTACTTTACTTATTGTCTCATGTTCATGTCTACTTTACTTATTGTCTCATGTTCACATCTCTTGTACTTATTGTCTCATGCTCACGTCTACTTTACTTATTGTCTCATGTTCACGTCTCTTTACTTATTGTCTCATGTTCATGTGTACTTATTTTCTCATGTTCACCTTTACTTATTGTCTCATATTTACCTAACTTTACTTATTGTCTCATTTGTTTATGTTGAGCTTAACATCTGCGGTTTTAATAATAATGAAGAAGAAGAACTGATAGAAACAATGGAAAAGATGAAAATGGGAATAGAGGACACCAGAATAAAAGGGAAGGGGTGAAAGGAGATCCACCAAAGTTATACATTTGTCTTCTCCGGAGTGGAATAACAGGAAATGGCAAGTAGAATATTAGAAACAAAATGTATTTTATAGCAGTGAGAATAAAAGAACAGACAATTACTACATATGCACAAATGTATGCACCATGTAACACAAACAACAATGATCAAGTGTGTGAGTTCTTTGAAGACATCCACGATACACTTATTAAAATAGAGAAGCAAGTCATCATCATAGTTATGGGAGACTTCAAAGCAAGACTAGGACATAATAGAATGGACATAGAGAAACATCTTGGAGAAATTAAAGACCAACGCAATTAAAGAAATGATACTGGAAGTAGATTGATAGAGCTATGTACTCAAACGACCTCTTTATAACAAACATATGTTTTTAAACATAGACTCACGTATATTCATCTGGTATAAATTGAACGACCTAGACACCAAAAGCCAAATTGATTTAATATTAACAAGAAACAAAAAAAAAAAGAGAAATATATTAGATGCAAGGGCAGTGCCCAAATAAAGTATGAACACAGACCACAAAGCAGTTAATACCACAATGAACCAATAGAAGAAGAAACCAAAGACTAGAAAATCACATAATATGCGAATTAGTAATCTTAAAAAAATCAAAAGATGAGACGTTGAGGGAAAATTATGAGAAAGAATTAAATGAATTTGTGTAAAACTACCCATAGAAAGTAAAACGGTGGAAGAAGAATGGGAGATGTTCAAATCAAGAATTCTAAACACTGCAAAAATAACATGTGGAACCATTGAAAAACGGATAAAAAGAACAGTTGGTGGAACACGGAGGTAAAGACAGCTGTAAAAGACACACACACAAAATGAAAAGTATAAAAAATCGTTGAACAGCAAACAAGAACATGATTACATCAAATATAGGGACGCAGAGGTGTTTCCAAGGCACCAGGGCCGGGTTATATACTGGCCAAGACCTATTGACGCGTCCTCGTCGAGCGTCCTGGGCAACAGGTCCCTTCGGGGTCCTGGCTAAAGTCAATAGGATCGCCGATTCCTCCGAAGTCGGAGAGTGTCTGCCTGTTAGTTAGTTAGTTAGTTAGTTAGTCGACAGATCATCCTCGTTGCACATCGGACCATTCAGTCCATAAGTGCTCGGATCCCCTCCTCAGCAAATCCCGCAGCGTGTAGCGGCTAACGACGCCAGTTCTGTGTTGGTTTATCAATCTTCTTTGGCTTCCTGCGTAGTGTTCTTGTTTGGCCACCCCTCTTTTAATTTGCTGCTCTCGCAGTCTGGCCATTGTTGTAGATTCACAGTCATCACTTGGTTCTTGCAAAAGTCTCACTTCTCGTAGAGCATTCAGAATGTCAGCCTGGTCCATGGCGCGTCCGCCCTCCACAGTAGCCTCACCTGCGAGCTTGTCAGCCCGCTCATTTCCTTGTACTCCCGCATGACCTGGCACGAAGATGAAACTAATCTTTGCCAGCCGAGACCGCTCCAGAGGCAGCAACCATTCTCTTCGGATCGACCCCTCCTCTATCCTCTTGATCATGTTCATTGAGTCGCTAAGGAAACAAGCCCTAGTGAATGTCTGTGTCTCGAGGAGAGTGTCTGCCTGTACGGCGAGGAACCACCAGTCTGCACACCAATAAGCCAGACATGGGACAACGGATACTCACGCAAACCTCAGGTCCTGTATGACATCACACTGATGTTGGACAACAGGATGCCTTCATCCGACATACAGGACTTCGCGTTGGAGCTCAAGCCAACGAACACAAGCAAGCAAGCAAGCAGCACATCAAATATAGAATGGCAAGACATGCGAATAGAATAATAAAGAGAGAAAAACAAAAAGATTGGAAGGAATATAGAGAAACCCTAAATAAAACTGCATGAGGCGACTAGAAACTTCTGCAAAAAGATTAGTGCAATGAGAACCAGAGCAGAACCCTTTGACCCAACTGAAATAATTAACAGCGAAAAAGGAGAACCACCAAGTGAAGAAAAAGAAATACTAAACAAGATGGAGGCAGTACTTCGAAAAACTTCTCAATATTCCATCAAATGCCACGAAAATCACCAAAAAAAAAAAAAAAAAAAAAAAAAAAAAAAAAAAAAAAAAAAAAAAAAAAAAAAAAAAAACTGACACAAATGCCATCGAAGAACTAGAACCAGACATACTGAAAGAAAAAAAATTGAAGAAGCCATAAAATTAGCCCCACTAAATAAATCACCGGGACGAGACGAAATACCAAATGAACTAATTAAAGCAGCAAGAGAAGTAAGAACAGCATGGCTACATAGACTATTTAACCATGTTTGGATAGAACAATAGACACAAAGAGACTGGTAAAACACCGCAATTGTCCAATTTGAAAAAAAAACAAAACAAAGGCATCAAAAGAGACTGCACACAATACAGAGGCATTTCCCTTTTGAGTCATACTGGGAAAATATTTTGCAAATTTTTTGAGAAAAGAATACGAACTACTATAGAACCCGAGCTAAGCGAAACACAACTTGCATTTAGGAAAAACAAAAGGATGCACATATGCCATCTTTGCTCTTAGACAACTAATAGAAACATCAATCGAATTTAATGAGATACTCTACTAGCCTTTGTCGACCAAGAAAAGGCATTTAATAGAGTAGAAAGAAACAAGCTATGGGAAATCTTTAAAAGATATGGAGTGAGTAAACATACAACAAACTTATATAAAAGCTTATACAACAACAGTGAATGTATAGTGAGAACAATTGGAGGACACTCAGAACCCTTCACCATAAGATCCGGAGTACGACAAGGTTTAATCCTGTCCTTTCTCTTGTTCATAACCTTTATAGACAACATGTGTAAATAAACCAGCAAAAGAGAGACCGTAATAACACTGCATAAATAACAGAACACAGAAGAAGAACCAACGGTAAATCACACCATTAAATAACTCTTAAATGCGGACGATAAAACATTAATAGCAAAATTGGAATGAAAATTACAAGACCAAATAAACAGTCTGAACAAAGTCTGTATGGAACATAACATGAAAATTAGCACACGTAAAACAGAGGTAATGACTATAACCAAAGAATAAAGCACAATAAACATTCATCTAGAACAGTAGTTCCTAAGCTTTTCAAGCAGAGGGCCATATCTACTATTTTCGGTAGTTGCGGACCACAACGTTATAAAATTATAAAAGTCGTGCAATATAATTCTTGAATTTCTTAACTTTCGTCAACAAAATTCTAACACTGTAAAGGCAGTCAGTGTCAGTACTACACAGCGGTTATGTTTTGGTTTAAAATCCAAAATTCATTTAACAATAAATTTTAATTGATTATGTGGTTGTTTCGGGATTTGAAATTTAAATATTGAGCACAACCCACTACTGGCAACGCCGATCGCATTCTGGTATGAACCTAAGGCCTATCCACGTCAATATGGAAGCAACCACATAATCAATTGATTATTGCTCACTGGATTTAGGAGGCCTGGTGTTCCTTGCCAGTGAGAAGTCCTGATCGTTCGGGTCCCATCGATTGACGGACGTCGGTCGCGGCGATTGGGCAGTCTTGAGCATAGCCTACGATGGGTAGCGTTGTGGTATTCTGTTGTGATAATTTGGTGTGTCCAGTGTGTGCCGCGTGGTTACACACCCGCTTCACACGCGTGATCCGGGACTGTTTCCGGATCCGGTCAGGGATATGTACTACTGACGAGCTCATATGAGGGCGAAACTCGAGTATAGTGCTTCCATATTGACGTGGATAGGCCTTAGGTTCATACCAGAATACGATCAGCGTTGCAAGTAGTGGGTTGTGCTCAATATTTAAATAAATTTTAAATCAATTTCGAAAGTCGCTATAAATATAATTAATTTACAATTGTAACTGTTCTTCATAACCAGTTACTTAAGTTCAGATGCCAGTTTATCAATGTCTGGGCACAAATATGTCGTGCCCAAAGTCATAAGCGCAGCTAGGTTATTGTTGGTGAGTCTGGAACGTTGCTTGTTTTTTTTTTTTTTTTTATAACGGCCATTGCGGAAAATGACTGCTCGCATCTGTAAGTCGAAACAAAACGACAAATGTATCTCTGGGCGAATGAAGTGCAAGTGTTAAAATTGTTCGCCGGGCAATAGTCACCAGAATGAAATCATACGATCAGCTGAAGGTTTAGCAGGCAGCTCCATAAATTTACATCTCATTGCAGAATTGCATTTCTTCTTCTTCGTTCATCCGGAGTTTTTTTTCCGGACGTGATTGCGTTGTGCCTGTTTACAGCAGAGCTGCATTCTTGCGCCGTTAGGCCGACACATCCGACTTCTGCGGGCATTTGTTGACCGGGTTAACCTTCCCGGGAATTGCATTTCAAATCATTTACTTCGTGCTGAAGGTTTTGCTGAACTGAACAGGCGCATTCGATAATATCATCTGAGCATAACAACCATGAGCAGAGTAAATTATCGCACGCTGACGGGGCGCTCCGAGTGCATTTTTGAAATTATTAAAATATATTATATTAAATAGCAAGGCCTCGCGTGCCACTTTCTGACAGCTGGTGGGCCACAAGTAGCCCGCGGGCCGTGGTTTGGGAACCTCTGATCTAGAAGAACTCCACACGAATCAAGTAAAGAACTTCAAGTACCTAGGAAGTATAATATCAGCAAATGGCAAATCAGCAGATGGGATCTTAAATAGGTGCAATAAGGCAAACCAGCTCACTAGTCAAATGACACAAATACTAAAGAACAAACATGTATCAATAACTACTAAGAAAGCGCTTTACAACACAATCTTGCTACCAACTCTATGCTATCAATGCCAAACCTGGACAATGACAGAAAAAGAGAAAAGAAAAATCACAACAATAGAAACGAGATTCCTGAGAAGAATGCTCAATGTATCAAGAAGAGAGGAAATCAGAAATGAAGATATCAGGACTAATGTTGGGGTTATATGCAGCTCTAGATTTTATCAGACAACAGGTTACATGGTTTGGCCATATAACTAGATTACCAACTAACAGTATACCTCAACAAGCAATGATGTACTGACCAGAAGAAGAAGCCGGCAACGTAAACGATGGATAGAGGGAATTACATAGTCCAGATTTGTCCAGAACCCTGCCGATTCCTTGCCACATTCTCTCCACATTGCGGGTTCTCAGTCTGTTCCACCTGGTCCAACAGGCGCCCGACCACCTATACCTTGTCCATAGTAATCTACCACTGAGAGGTGCACACCCTGCCAGCCTATCAGCCTGTTCATCCTCCCACATGACTAGGGTAGAACATCCATACAATTCTCACAATCTGAGATCTCTTATGCGAGGCAAGCCATTCTGCACAAGATATTCATTTCTCCACCTTACTAAGCATTCTCCGTGAGTCTGTAATTAATACAATGTTTGTTGCATTGATCTCCTCCAACTGCTGCTGATAATGCTTCCACGTCATGCTGGAGGTTGTAGTCTCATATGCCAGACTCTCCTTTTTAAAGCATCGTCCATTAGCTTTCACAGTGGAACCTCATCCACTACGTCTGTCTCTCATCACTGACCCATCATCCACCACGCCTGTCTCTCATCACTGACCCGTCATCCACTACATCTGTCTCTCATTACTGACCCATCATCCACTACTTCTGTCTCTCACCACTGACCCATCAGTGTAGATCACTATGTCACCTTGATGTGTGCTGCCCTGGATCATTTGTTACACCTCAAACTCGGTTTGGGCCGCTGCCCATTCTCTGCACACATATGACTATTACAATGTAGTGTAACGGAGCGAACAAGTGAAAGGCAATCACAAGAGATGACACCAAAGCCTTGGTCAAGGTTAAATGGCTTTTATTATCCAGAGGTACAATTTAGTACAACTTCATGAAAACACACCTTGACGGACCACAGGCTAAGTTAGAACTTTTATCCTTGACGTCACCCGTAAGCTTCCCTAACAACTCTCCTTTCTATAGTGCTCACGGGTGCGACATTTCCCAAACCCTTCTCTATTTCCCACTAACTATCTCTAACAGAGATGGAGCTCTGTTATATTCCTCCTTTTCTTTAAGAAGACTTTTCTCAAAAGTCTTACCTCCCTAACCTACATATTACATATTCCCATTTAGCTTTCCCTCACTACCATCCTAACCCAATATTATTTCTCCAAACTATCTTAAACCTCATTCCTATTATTTCAAGTTCAACATCTCTTCTTGTCTCTTATAATACTCTCTTATAGCTAACTGCTATTTTCGTTGTTACTTCTTCTTCGTTTCTGAGTACACAAAATTTCATTATTAAAAAAAAACGCAGTTCATAAAGATATTTCCAATTACAATTGTTCAAAAAAAAATTCGTTAGTATATAGTTTGCGTCACGTAAGTTCTCATTCTCTCTCAACATCAACCTACACCAGGATAGATAGAAAAGATATTGATGGGGTGCGCACCCAGTTATGAAGATATAAGGAAATAGTCAGAAACCAATCACATTTACCTCCCTTGCAAACGCAAAAACTTTTCCAAATTAAAAGTTTTTCAAAAACACATCTTATGAACTTATATCTCTGTTTGTTATAAATTAAGTCGATCTGAAAATATATACTCAATAATCGTACTGCCACACGCACGACCATATTTCACCTGTCTCATGTTCCATCATGAAACCATTTACAATGCTCATTTTTCATGAACATATGTTTAATTCACGCTGCTTGTCACAGCTCCTATATTTACCCCCTCCTGATAAGTATCCCCGTCTATTCAACCATATGATCTGCTATTCACAGCCCCCTCAATATCAATTTCCAATGACTAGCTCCTCACATTTACCCCACTACTATATGCGTTAGTTACGTTAATGTTTTCTTCCCCAATATGGCATCCAATCCATATATATTCCATCAATGCTGATGTAATGCAGCTCCTATTTTTAACTCCCCGAGAACCCTTTTACTTGTGTAGTAACCCCATTTAAGTATGGCATATGTGTCCACAACTTCGTAGCCAGTATGTAATTAACCTCCCTATCCTAAAACATTACCGCTGATTATCACAGCAGCCTTCTTACTAACACAAGGTATTCATGAACTTATTATTCATAAAGAGAATGTGTCTCTCTACTAGTCCTCCGTAGTTTATTAACTATTTTCTGAACGAAGGGTTTTAAATAAAGCCCCATGTATTGCTTTTATTCTAGACAAAACCATAACTGTTTGTGAACTAAACTTAAACTTAAACAATTTTCAACATATTTGTAAACAAGGTAATTACTATTCAACACACAAGACAATTCACTTAAATCATGAGTCAAGCAAAATAAAATCACAACAGGATATTATACCCCCCCCCCCCCCCCAGGTTTTTAAATATCATTTTTCTTTCCCCTCATATCAAATAAAGGTAATTAATCAATTCAAAATAATATAACATACATCCTAGTCACTTTTACGGACTAACAATAAATTATTTATCTATTTAAGAAAACTCAACAAGTCTAATCTCAAAATCAAATGTCAATACAAATACATCTTCAAGACCAGACGAAAATTTACATCCATAATACGCAGCATATCGTATATATAAAATACACCACATCATCTCCTCAAGACCACTCAGCACAACTATCAATTAAACTATTTGCCAATAGTTTCTATAACACATCTGTAATACACTGCTACTATATTTCATCAACTATCAATTTCCTCTTTAAAGTACAAAATTTTCATCTTGCCATCTGCAGCTTTTTCTATCTATTTATTTCCTATACCTCCATTTCCTCAGTAACTCTAAATTTTTCTGTATAAGCGCTATTTCCACATCAATATCTTCATCCTCTCGTAAAGAAATATTTTCCTCCATACTACTATCTCTATTAGATTCTGAATTTTCATCCATTCCTTCTTTTTCATCTGTATGTCTATCTCTAGCAGCCGCTATTTTATTTTCTTTCTATATCCAATCTAATCTGTCTATCGTAATTTCTTAACGACCTTTCGAGTAGGGGCATGTACTCGTCGCTTGATGAATTTTCCCTGATTCTCCTCTGTCTTTTCACCTCTCTTTCTCTCTGTCTTTCTATTCTCCTTTTCACTGCTTGTCTGGTATTTTTGAATGGAGCGTTTACCTCTTCTTCCATTGATTTAACAGTATCATAACAACCATCATACGTATTCCTCTCTTCTTTCATCAACGTTTTCGGTGTTGTCTGTTCACATGTATCTTCGTAAACTGGTGTTGTTATTAATTATTAATTGACTTTGTACCGGATCTTTTCCAAAATCTAGGGGTATTGTAGTTCTTCTGACGAGTTGTCCATCTGAATATAAGTCGTCTGAATAATAATTATTATGATTGTCTTTCTTATCTTCATTATCTCTTCTTAAGTGCTCTACGTGTGCCCTCGCTACATGTCCTGTGATTTGGTTCTTTATACTGTATGATACAGTAAAATATAATAACCTGGAATCCAATGAGCATCACATTTGGAGTTCCTTCTATGCTTCTTATAATAAACTCTATCACCTACTTTGAATTCCTGTAATTGTGTATTTTCGTTTCTGTACCTTTTTTGTCTTTCTCTAGCTTTAATTATATTGTTCTTTAACCTTACATGCGCTTTGTGCATTTCTTGTATAATAACTTCCTGAAAATCTTCCCCCATATATTTACGTCTTGGTTTTAACAGATTGTCAATGGGTAGTATAGGCTCTCTCCCGTGCAATAACTAAAATGGTGAAAACCCTGTGCTCTCATTTTGATTTGTGCGTATTGCGCTTAGTGCAGGTCCCAGGAATAGGTCCCAGTCTTTTTCAGGTTCATCGACAATCTTTGCTATAATGTTATACAATGTTCTATGTTGTCTTTCGTTTTTAGCATTTGAAGAAGGTCTATAATACGAGGTCTTTATATGGTTTATATTCAAATCTTGTAATAACTTCTCAAAATTCTTGTTCACAAACTCTTTACCGTTATCTGTGAGTACGATCTGTGGGCAACTAAATCTTGGTATGAACTCCTGTAAAAAAAATATTAATGATGGTATCTGCTGTTTTATCTGGAATTGCATAAATTTCTGGCCATAAACTATAGCAATCTACGATATGTAGTAGATATAAATTCCCCGATAGTGTTCTAGGATGAGGACCTGATATATCTAAGCTCACTTTCTGCATTGGAAATTGTGGAATATCAGTATCTTGTAAGGGACATTTGATTGTTTTCATATTTCTTAATCTACATTTTTCACACGTATCGACGTATTTACAAGCAGTTTTAAATAAGTTCGGCCAATAATATTTATTCGTGAGTGCTTTCACTAACTTATCACGACCAAGATGACCATTTTCATCATGATATGCTTTTAAAATTTCACTTTCCAAATGATTTGGAATATATTTCCTTAACTGTTCGTTTCTTTCATTCACGTAATATAACTGACCGTCATCCTGCAAAACTAAATAATTCTTCTTATACTTGTTCTCACCCGTTTCTTTTAATTTCTGTTTTAATTCTAGAACTTTTGGATCTAATTCTTGTTTTTCTTTCATATTAAATTGCATTAAATGTGGGTCTTCTGCTCTAGGTTCAGATTCTTGATCCGACGGTAAACTCTCAAAATCTTCTCTATTTATTATGGCAGAATCTAATATATTTACTTGCCAGTTTCGGTCGTCTATTTCCGGTTCGCCTTCGTCTTCCGTGTTTCCTTATGTCTGTGGATACGGGATTCTGGACAATAAATCTGCACATGTATTGTTCCTACCTGGTACATACTCTATTCTAGTATCGTATCCCTGCAGATTCAACGCCCATGTCTGTATTTTTTGTTCTGCACTGGAGCTTCTAATAAAGAATTTAAAGGCATGTGGTCAGTTCTAATAATGAAATTTGCGTTATGTAGATAATAATTAAGTTTCTGAAGAGCATAGTGGATAGCGTAAGCCTCCTTCTCAATAGTCGACCATTTACGATGAGATTTGCTAAGTTTATGTGACAAAAAATATATTGGTCTTTCATTTTTAACTCCTGGTATCCCAGATTATTTTCCTTCATATGGTTGAACCAAACATGCTCCTATAGCATTATCTGAAGCATCTGTATACAATATATTAGCTGTTTATTCAAATCTGGATGTGTTAATAGAGGCACTACTGTTAAGCTATTTTTTAAAAACTCAAACGCTTTTTGACATTCATCATCCAACTTAAATCTAGCGTATTTGCCAGTCAGGTTAGTAATAGGCTCTGCTATTTTTGAGAACCCTGGAATAAAACGACGATAATACCCACACGTACCGATAAACGCACGAACTTCTTTTACGTTAGTTGGAGTAGGTAGTTCTCTAATAACCTTTACCTTATCCTGATCTGGTTTAATTCCGTCTCTATTAATGATATACCCCAAATACTTTGTTTCTGTTTTTAGAAATTCACATTTACTAAGTTTCAATTTAACATCATGTATTCTTAATCTGTCAAATACTAATTTTACATGTTTCAGGTGATCTTGTATATCTCCTGCTGTGTAGATCAAAATGTCATCTATGTATGCCAATGCAAACTTTTGCATGCCCTCTAATACCTGATTTATTAATAACATATAGTGAGAAGGCGCCGTACGTACTCCAAATGGCATTCGTAAAAATTCGTAAGAACCTGCGTGTGTGCAAAAATCACTCTTCTTTTGGGCATCTGGGGACATAGGAATACACCAAAATCCTGACCTTGCATCTAATGTAGTGAAGAAGGTAGACCCATTAAGTAAGCCTAAAATATCGTCGATCACCGGCAATGGGTACGCTACATTCTTAGTGATTTTGTTCAACGCCCGATAATCGCAGCAAAATCGATGTGAACCATCAGCCTTGGTCACGATGACGATCGGAGATGACCATTCCGACTTTGATCTTGTTATTATTCCTGCTTTCAGCATGTCTTCTATTGCTTTTTCGACAATTTCCCTATTCCTTAAGGGTGTTCTATGCGGTTTCAAACTAATTGGTGGGTGATCTCCAGTATCTATTTCCATCGTAACTGTTTTTGTTCTTCCCAATTCTAAGTCATTAATTGCAAAAACGTCTTGATTCTCTTTTATAAGTCATTCTAATATTTCCTTATTTTCTGGTGGAGTTTTTAACTGTGCTAATAATTCTTGTTCTCTTGTTATTTTGTCTACTGAATGTATTTGAGATGTATGTCTTCTGAATGGATGGATCAATTCATCATCCTGCACGTTTCATTTTCTTTCGCGTCTATGTCTGTTATTAATTCTTTCCCTAGGAGTTTCTGAATAATTTATTCTCGGCATTTCTACTCTATCTGTTGCCAATATGCTATTACTATCATGTTCGACTTTGGCTATTACACATCCTCTGTACAATTTAATTTCTCTATCTGTGTTGTTAATAATCATTATTGGAAAAGTTAAGTTTTTATCTAATGTCATTATCCCCTCTGGAACCTCTAACCCAGGCTCATCAATCACCTCCCTTTGTAGTTCTGTTATTCTAACTGTATGCCCTACCAAATAATACGGATTTCTTTTCACTTTCGCCTGTATCAGATTAACCGTTTGTGGTTTTAAAGTCGTAGACATTTTAACTCTAACCAGTGCTGATATGTGCATGTCCTCTTCTAAATCTACATACACATCCTTGAATTTTAATTTGTGCAGATCAAAAAAAAAGTCTTACACCGTTTTTTATTAAGAAATCTCAATTGTACAGTTTCTCCAGTGTTTTGCTTGGATTGTTTTAACACTGAAAACGCATGTTGGGGGTCCGTGATTTCAGCGTACTTATGGGCTAAATCATCCTTGAACTGCTCCCATGTCTCATCCACCCTAGCTTCTAATTTTTTTGGATATGATCAGAAACCGGTTCTGTCGTGGCCTGATAAGCAAGTTTCATTTTTTCTTCATCTGTTGCTGCCACCAAATATGCATGCTTCTCTATTGAAGTTATCCACTTCTTAAAATCTTTCGCCTGTCCACTAAATTTAACAATTTCAGCTGCCATTCCTTGTTGTTTCATGACTGTGTTAAGTCTACCTATCGCCTTGCCTACTCCAGTCAAAACTTGTGCTAATGAACCCTGTTCTTCTGCCATGCTGAACTTATGCTGAAATATTTCACTGTACACTTATATAAGCAAAAAAAACAATCAATAGATATAAATAAGTGTACTATATGCACATTTAAATTAACTAAAGGACGTAATCATATTTTTTCTTCTTAAAAAAAATTGTTCGGATTAATCAATAAATTTTCTATCTTAATAGAAAAGGTTATTTAGATTACCATTTCTCTGTTGAAACAATATTTTTCCACTGGTCCAATCGAAAATAAACTCCCTATAATATTCCTTCTCGACGTCTATGCGTAACGATAGCTCGCAGACGAAAGAGCGAGTATGTCGTTTTCTTCATTCTATCATGTTGAAAAGAAAAAGCCTCCGGATTCCTCTCTTCTCAGATTGTCGACACTCTCAAATTTGTGGCTTCTTTTCACCCGAGGGAGGGGCACATCTAGACAACTTCACCCGGTAAAAAATGGCACTTCTAGACGACTTGAAGCTTACGAGAAATGAAGCAAGACGGCAACACAGTTTGTCCTGCCGCTTCCGAGGGTTCCAGATCGACATGATCGCTTGTTTTGCCCAACATATTGATTATCGCCAAAGTTCAAAACGTATGATATTAAGCTCCCGACTGAAGTAAATTTTCGTAATTTGAGCTGAGGATCCAAACGATTTTTTGTTTGCTTCAATAAACATGAACTTCTCTTCAGGAAATCGAAGTCAGGTTCAATAATCAGGCTTCTGATCTTCCCTCAGGCAATCAAGGTCATATGCTGGTTCAATGATAACGGCTCGTGTGTGTATAACGAGATCTCTAGCATCTTGACTCTCAAGGCAACGGTCTGTTTATTCCGGAATACGATGGCAATCATTATTCTGACAATTGTCTTATAATTCCAGTATGTATGGCGGACCCAAAAAACAACAGCCAGGTCAGCGCAGTATTTGATCAGAGACGCCTTGATGATACTGTATAGCGAAGATTTGATCAGAGACGCCTTGATAGCACTGTGTAGCGAAGATTTGATCAGAGACGCCTAGTTAAATTTCTCCGCAAACGACAATTTTAGCTGCCATTATGCCATGTTATTGAAAAAAATGAAGAAACAGCCATCTTTGCCATCTTTCTGTTCGTAGAGACAAGCTTATACTTCGCGACATCCCATCCTGGTCCTCGGCAACATTTTCACTCCTGTAACGGAGCGAACAGGTGAAAGGCAATCACAAGAGATGACACCAAAGCCTTGGTCAAGTGTAAATGGATTTTATTATCCAGAGGTACAATTTAGTATAACTTCATGAAAACACACCTTGACGGACCACAGGCTAAGTTAGAACTGTTTATCCTTGACGTCACCCGTAAGCTTCCCTAACAACGCCCCTTTCAATAGTGCTCACGGGTGCGACATTTCCCAAACCCTTCTCTATTTCCCACTAACTATCTCTAACAGAGATGGAGCTCTGTTATAGTAGCTGTCTGGCAGGTCTTTCGGTACCTTTCCTACTCTTTTTCACCATTGATGTTCTCTATTTCACACACGTGGCTGATAGGTATTTCTGCCTCTGCCATCCAGAACCTCTCAATCCATGACCCTTGACCATATCCATAGCTTCATACAGGGGGTAATTCCTGTCTGCAGGACTATAAGTTACTGACACATGCCTGGGGTCATTGACATTAAGGAGAATGACCTTGCTAATACATAAACAAGTGTCCGAGCATGAGAAATAATAGATGAAAGTTAGAGACAGTAAGGTGAGTGACCCCAGTAGGGAGACTACGAGAAAAACAACTAACCATGAGAAATAATGGGGCGGGTGTGAGTGGAGACCCCCAGGGTGGATGGGGTGAAAGACAGTTTAGCTTGGTGTGAAGTCAAGGGACTTCAGGACAGTTGATGTTTTGGCGCCGAACGGATCGGTTGTCGAAGAAGTGGGAGCTTAGACTGACTGCGGTCAGATCTGTTGTTGTGTTGTTCTCCCAGTTGTGAATGCAGGCCTAAAACCCAGTGGGGGTTGGATAGTTAATAGAGACCTGAACCCAGAGTGGGTTGGATAGTTAGTGGAGACTAGACTCAGTGGGTGGGTTGTGATGTGTGAGGTCCAGCTGTGGATAGGAGCTGGAAGAACTGTCTTGTGAATTTGAGATTAAGCTGGCCGTGAGAAGACAGTGATGTTTGCGTGTTAATGTTGTGAGGAGGATATGGATATTCTATGGATTATATAGTGTTTCTGGATATATAAATATGTTCCGTGGGTCTGTGTTATTTCTGTATTAAAGGATTATGTGCGCCAAGATCGATCTTGTTTACTGACTGGTGAATGTGCACTGCGGGGGTGAGTCATAGTATAAGACAGTGAGATAGCTCAATTGACACACCAGGAGTATCGTTACCTAGACAACGACCATATCACGCACTTATCATCAAGAACTTCGTGATATTATCTGGAAGCTCTCCGGTTAAGAACACCTTTTGCAATATAGATATTGTTGTCATTCTGAGAGATCTAGGAGCTCGTCGCTTAGTAAAGATTTTCTGACAGCTGCATTTGGTCAAGGAACACCGTACAATATTGAGATCAATGTGGGCTCTTCGCTGAGAGAGGAGTTATTATCTGTGACTTTGTTCCATCAAACTAACAAACCCGTGACAATTTGGATATGATTGCTTCGAGAGATTAATGTGAACTCTTTAGTGTGCGCCAGATAATTAACACAGACAGCCGAGAGCCAATACTCAAGCTAGCAGACAGTTCACGTAAAGGTTACTACAGGTAAATTTGATACCAACAGTATCGCTGAAGCTAGCGGGGGCGTCATAGAATTAACACGGCACAGATCAACCGGGAGAGTGGACTATGTTGACGGGTTAGTCACTTAGTCACAAACAGCGCGTTGGTGAAGACGCGGCACAAAAAGTCGGCGCGGCGATACTGGCTGGACATTATCGCTTGTCGGTGATAAAGACAGGATTGAAAATCAAAGATATTGACAGGTGTGTGTGGCGAGGGAATGCACTGTGTGGTCGCAGGTTGACTGGTCAAGATTTGTCGACGCCGTTAAAAGACGAGGCGGGGCGGCGCTAATAGACAGTACAGGTAAAGTACTGAGGACAGTGAACTCTCTCTGGGAGGGGAGAGGTACGAGAAATTGTAAAACAGAGAAAATTGACAGTCGCTGATTCGACGGACAGGTGACCGAAGGGGGTGGTAAGGGTACCCCACCGCAGCCGTGTTGGGGCTGAGAAGGTTGTGTGGAAACTGTTTACTAAGGATTTTTCCACTAACGGTGATAAAGAGAAATTGAGGTGACATTGCGAGTCGGGGGTGGATGGAGTGAAGGCACTCAGGGAATTTCCACGGCCTATTGTGGTCAAGATGACTCATTGTGAATGAACAAAACAAGGTGGTTTGTATGAAACCAGACTTTATTGTTCGTCTTTGTTGAAATCCCTTTGTGATCATTACTCTGTAATCAGCAAAAATTTTGAAAACGAAGGATGACGTGGCAGCTTCGCGAGCATGGTTGCATACAGTTGTCAAAAGAACTTACGATAAAGAGCTAAAACGCTGGACATTTGCTGCCATTTTCTTTTTGTTGCTGAACTTTGCCTTGAAACGAGAATCTTGTCGGGTAACGGAAATCCATAACAATTATGATACAGCAAAGCGCCATTTTCACAGCGAAGGTATAGAGACGTTTGGATTATTACTTTGTTGTCACCACGTCCAGGGAAAGTACAATAACGTTACGGACTGTGTCGAGACAGAACATTTTGGATAATCACTATCATCTTCAACTTTTGTCGACAGTTGGAATTTATGATCACCACGTGAAATTCAGTAACCACTCAACAAATCAATCAGTCGTTTTGGGAATCTAGCGTCGTAGACATCTCGGAATGTTAACCAACAGACACTTCCAGCCTATTGTGAAAAACTATTAACAGCAAAATAAGAACGTTTGGCGACGGATTAATAAGCACATAGTGTCGGCCAGCCATTTGGACATTTTGTTTGCTCTCATCGCTTTAACTGTCGTTATCGTTTGTGTACTTATATATATGGATATGTTATTACATGTAGTTGTTGGATAGGCATTTTTTGCAATTTCTATCTATCATAGGTGTTGCAAAACGTGGTTCTTGTGCTTATGATATTTTTGTAAGGACAACGCTAAAAAAGTTAGCGGGGTGTGCATTGGCATTGTGGTCCTAACTAATATCTAGAGCCGGTGTGTATTGCGTCAAATCTGTGTATATTATTGATTTGAGATTCCTTCTTTTCTTCTTATTATTTTTATGTTTGATATTTTATTTCTTTGAGTATATATGTGTTATTATTGTAACTCTTGCGACTAATTCTGCTATATAGACTGTTTTCGGTGTCAGTTTACATATATTACGCGCACTGTGGTCGTCCCTACACAAGCTTGTGAATGTTACTGTGGTTTATTTCTTTGTGATCACCGTCTCCGTGTACTCAGCTTGTGCGTCTAGCGTTTTATAGCAACACTTAGTGTGGATCATCCATTCGTTTGTATATGTATTTATATGTATGTTTAACAATATTTTCAGAAATTTTATACAGCTATTTGGTATATATGCGAGGGAGTATAGGTAATATTCCCCCTCACTACCTAGTGCTTATAGAGTGACTGGGTGAGTACAGAGTGATATTTTAGCACTACGAATTTACGTACACAGCGAGGGGTGGTGTACTTAGGGAAGGCACACAAAGACTAGCAGCAGAGTCTTTACATTTATAATTGGCTGACAGACAGCAACGTGCCCACAAGTACAAGATGCCTTTTTTAATGGAATATATTGAAGCAGGTGAACGGTTAGGCCTGAAGGGTAAAGAGTTACAGGAGTATGCCGAAGCAAAAGAACAAAAACAGATTGAAAGAGACCAAAGACAAGCTGAAAGAGAACAGAGACATGCAGAACTCAAGGCCAAACGCCTACAAGAAGAAAAGTTAGCTGAAATGGAAAACAAGCGTCTACAGGAAGAGAGAGAGAGAGAGATGAGAGAGAGAGAGACGAGAGAGAGAGAGAGAGCGAGAGAGAGAGAGAGAGAGAGAGAGAGAGAGAGAGAGAGAGAGACAAGTCAAACTAGAAATGGAACAACAAAAACGCCTACAGGAAGTAAAGGTAGCTGAAATGGAAGCCAAGCGTCTAAAGGAAGAGAGAGAGAGAGACACACAACTGGAACTTGAAAAGTTAAAACAAACAAATGCGGTGGAAATCGAGAAAGAGAAGATTAAGATGGAAGCAGAAATTGCTATTAAAAAGTTAGAATTTGCATCTAAGGGTCAAAGTGAAGAAAGCAGAAGACCTTCCCATCCCTCACAGAGACTAAAACTGCCATACTTTACGGACCGGGACCATCTTGAATCTTATCTGGGAAGATTCGAAGCATCAGCGAAAGTGTTAGGTATTCCAGAGGGAGAGTATGCGATGCGACTTGGCGAGTTTCTTACGGGTAAGGTCCTAGATACAATGTTTAATTTACCTGTGGAAGAAAGAAACAACTACACTATTTTGCGTCAACGTCTGCTAACAAAGTTCCAACTAACTGAGCATGGATATAGAACAAAGTTTAGACAGTTAGGGCCAGAGACAAATCAAGATTTCACAGATTTTGTTAACACAGTAAAGAACACATTTAACAAATGGATGGAGCTTGCAGAAGTAGGGAAAGATTATAACAAATTAGTGGATCTAGTGTTAAGAGACAAGGTTTTATCATCATGTAATAATAATAATAATAATAATAATAAGTCTTTATTTTCAAAGGGTTAAGAATTGGGCACGCAGGCCCGTCTGACATTCTGCCCTTCTTCTCTATTTCCTCTCATACATTCTTTCATTCAACATCACTTATGAAGCAACTTTTGACAACAAAAGAACATTAAAACGCATGAAAAATAATCAATAACAAATGACTCACTGAGGCAGTGTTTAACATGGGCATTATAAATACCTAAGGAGGGTGTAACGTGCCATACATAAGGGAATGTTTTTTTGGCTAGTTGTCGTTTGAGATAAGTTACCATTATTGTCTTTTTTGTGTTATTTGTTATGGGGGCATGTAGTCTGTACTAAGGTAGTGTTCAAACAGGTTGCGAATGTATGTATCATGATTGGTAATACAAACTTAGTAGCTTTCTTTGAGGAACGTAAGCCAAAGGACATAGACACAATGTCACAGCTAGGGCAAAACTACATGACTGCACATCCAAACAGTTCTATTGGTAGACAAATAACTGAGAAAATAGTCTGTGCAGCGTACACAAAACATGACCAGAATCCAGTTATTAGACCAAGATCGAAAAGTGTGGATTCAGCACAGAAGTATGAACAACAAGAGTCTCAAGATAATGGTTTCCGTGGCAACCATTTTGGCAGAGCAGGACGGTACCCATACAAAAAAGGGAATTTCCAGAGACGTCCAAATAGTTAGCCGGATGCTGGAATTGTGGGAGCTGGAGACACAAGGCAGCACAGTGTGATGCACAACCATCCAGTGAACCGACAAGTAACGCAAGGAAGGAGATCATCTGTTTCAAATGTGGAAAGAAGGGGCATGTCAGCTACCATTGTACGATGAGGGAAACGGAGCATTCTAATGCAGCACAAGTGATTGAGACTATCAACAATGAAGATTGTAGTGGGTGCAAACGTCTTTTTGAAAAAGACGGCCAGCCAGTCTTAGTGTGTGGTCATTCATTACAGAAGAAGAAGTAGCTTATTGGGACCAGAAACATAGTTTAAGTAGTAGCGAGGTGGGTACCAAAAGAAAACCTAAATTAGAGTATAGCTGAACAATAAGAGGCACGTAAAGTAGACACAAGAACTCAGGGCAAGGATAGTACAGCTGAGCAGGTGAGAATGGATCTCAAACATAGCGTTAGTGACTCCCAGAGACAAGAGACTACTCTCGACAAATGTTTTCAAGGATGTAGTAAAGTGAGACATAGACAATCAAAGAAGGGTAGATGGTGCTTTGGAAGGAAGAACAATGGTCTCACTCGTAGGTTTTCAGATGGGGGAACTGCATGTAGGCAAGTTGTATTACCGTTAGCACATAGAGACCGACATACAAGAACAGCTCAGGATAGGGCATGTGCAGGGCACATAGGAGTAAGGCGGAAGCAGCATAGAGCAGGATGCCAGGTATATTGGCCAGGATTTAATAAAGAGGTCAGACTAAACAGAGACTCCAGTGTAACGATACAATATGTAGATGATACAATATGTAGATTGCAAAGTTAAGGCAGTTCAAAAGAGTTTTAACGACATCACTGAACCAGGATTAGCAAACAGATGTTTTAAAGATGTAGGAAACATGAGGCATGGGTATATGAAGGGTAGACACAGCATCGACGGGAATCAGGGGTGTTTGATGCAAGAAAAGAACCGCCTGATATATGGTCGGTACACAAATAGCTTTTGTCTTTTTGAGGATGTTAATAGACCTGCAGATACACAGATATGATGTTTCCTATGATGTATTATTATTATGTGATGTATGAGTTCATGCATTGGTACACAAAATAGAAAGTTGGTTGTATTGATGTATGGGGAATAGGGGAGTGTACTATGAGCATTTGATGGATTATTTAGTGTGGTAGCTAGAGTAAGTTGGATTTATACTTATGACTACCCAGGCATTGTGTCTGGGTCACATATTTGATAAGTATTAGTCTCCCAACGTTTGAAAACGATGTTTTCTTTTGAGGATGGGGTAGTGACACATGCCTGGGGTCATTGACATTAAGGAGAATGACCTTGCTAGTACATAAACAAGTGACCGGGCATGAGAAATAATAGATGAAAGTTAGAGACAGTAAGGTGAGTGACCCCAGTAGGGAGACTACGAGAAAAACAACTAACCATGAGAAATAATGGGGCGGGTGTGAGTGCAGACCCCCAGGGTAGATGGGGTGAAGGACAGTTTAGTTTGGTGTGAAGTCAAGGGACTTCAGGACAGTTGATGTTTTGGCGCCGAACGGATCGGTTGTCAAAGAAGTGGGAGCTTAGACTGACTGCGGTCAGATCTGTTGTTGTATTGTTCTTCCAGTTGTGAATGCAGGCCTAAAATCCCAGTGGGGGTTGGATAGTTAATAGAGGCCTGAACCCAGAGTGGGTTGGATAATTAGTGGAGACTAGACCCAGTGTGTGGGTTGTGATGTGTGAGGTCCAGCTGTGGATAGGAGCTGGATGAACTGTCTTGTAAAGTTGAGATTAAGCTGGCCGTGAGAAGACAGTGATATGTGCCGTGTTAAGTTGTGAGGAGGATATGGATATTCTATGGATTATATTGTTTCTGGATAATGAGTTATGTTCCGTTTGTCCGTGTTCTTTCTGCAATAAAGGATTATGTGCGCCAACTCAATCTTGTTTAATGACTGGTGAATGTGCACTGCGGGGGTGAGTTATATTGTAAGACAGTTAGATAGCTCAATTGACACACCAGGAGTATCGTTACCTAGACAACGACCATATCACGCATTTATCATCAAGAACTTCGTGATAGTTACCATATGGCTTGAAAGATCATGTGCATGTCTGCATTTTTTTTGTAATGCAAGAATATGCCTCATGCATATAATTTGTGTCTTTTGTGTACCCTAGGATCACAGCAGCATTAAGTATGCGCTGCAACCTTTAAAGTTGGCTCTTTGATACTGTCAGCAGCCTCATACCCTATTCAATGTCTGAAATTATTAACTGGTGAAAGAGCATGTAAAGCATCCTCTGCTATACCCTGGTTGTCACATTGGCCCATGTGTCCTTCCCAGGCTGGTAACTCCTAATCGCTTTAGGGGGCAGCTTACATCTGTACAAGAGTGCTGTAGCTTGCATGCTATTATCATTTCAAGTGCTTTGCCAAAGGTGTTTTGCAAGATGATAATTCTGGGTTATGTTACCCCAGAAATCAACGGAAATCAGAAATCGGAATCAAAAGTTTAGAAATCAATGGCAAACTACTGAACGTAAAACTTGCCTAGTACATCAACAGCACCTGATAAATGCGGGTGTTGACTTTAACGTCCTGTAAGGGATATGCAACATTTAAAAAAAAAGTTACATGGGATTATCATGAACGTTTCACAAGTTATTGTCAAAAATGTTGTTTTAACCTTGACCTCTTTCATGACCTCACGATCAGTTATCAGTTATCAGTTGGGTTATCTTCATTGCACTCCGGACATGTCCATAGGTGCTCAGATTCCCCCCCCCCCCAGCATATGCATCAGCGTCCGGTGGCTAATAGTGCCAGTTCTGTGTTGGTTGACGAGGCGCTTTGTTTTCCCAATGTACCTCTCGCGTCTGGCTGTGCCGATTCTTACACCCAAGTCTTTCATCCTGGACAGCGATGTGGAATCACTGACGTCAAAGTCCTCTGTTCTTGCCATATCTTTGAGGACGTTAATAACATCGGCACGATCCATGGGCTGGCCATCTACAGGGGGTGCAGAGCCAGCCAGTTTATCAGCTCGTTCATTTCCCTCGACTCCTGCATGTCCCGGGACGAAGATGAAGGTGACTTTACGGACAACAGACTTCCGCAGCGACTCAGTCCACTGTCTACGTACAGATCCAGCTTCGACCTTCTGAATCATGCTCATTGAATCACTTATAGTATGTCCACATTTGTTTGCCTTCATTCATGATCAATTATTTTGAAAACTGTCTGTTGCATCGTTATGGAATTTTTCCAGCCGTCTTATATTTACCCCCACCCAAGGAATATGTCTTTGATAGGTCCAAAAACAACTTAAATCATTGAAAGCGGCGACATTCCTTTGATGTTTTGCTGAACAACTAGTGATTTCTCGTTAACAAAGTTATTTTTACGGTAATGGGAGACCTGTCAATTCTGATGACACACAAAGGCGTATCCGGATTCGTATTGGAGTGGGTGCAATGAAAGAACTAGCTTAAAATCGACAGGGTCGGCTGCATTGCACCGGGTTTTTATCCCATATGGCTCAGTTTCTTTCCGCAGCGCGGAAAGCGTCGCACAAAGCACGAACTCCGTAGTTCCAGCGACGACCCTCGGGAGTCTCCGAAAAAATGCACTCGTGAAATGAAGGCCCGGTTCCAGTGAGCAATAATCAATTGATTATGTGGGTGTTTCGGGATTTGAAATTTAAATATTGAGCACAACCCACTACTGGCAACGCCGATCGCATTCTGGTATGAACCTAAGGCCTAACCACGTCAATATGGAAGCACTATACTCGAGTTTCGCCCTCATTTGAGCTCGTCAGTAGCGCATATCCCTGACATGGATTTAGGAGGCCTGGTGTTCCTTGCCAGTGAGAAGTCCTGATCGTTCGGGTCCCATCGATTGACGGACGTCGGTCGCGGCGATTGGGCAATCTTGAGCATAGCCTACGATGGGTAGCGTTGTGATGTTCTGTTGTGATAATTTGGTGTGTCCAGTGTGTGCCGCGTGGTTACACACCCGCTTCACACGCGTGATCCGGGACTGTTTCCGGATCCGGTCAGGGATATGCACTACTGACGAGCTCAAATGAGGGCGAAACTCGGGTATAGTGCTTCAATATTGACGTGGATAGGCCTTAGGTTCATACCAGAATGCGATCGGCGTTGCCAGTAGTGGGTTGTGCTCAATATTTAAATAAAATATATACCGCATATAAACAAACATTGAAACCTGCTGTACAATCTCCAGAACAAAATTTTTTTTGTTGGGTGGACATAATTATTAGGTTATATGCTAAATCTCATCATTTTCCCTCAGTTGGTTACTGAGATATTGAATTTTATATTGAGGCCACAAGAAAAACCACACACTATAGTACACACACGCTGGTATAATGCTGTGAATCCAGCCATATGAAAGCCTGTGTAACTGCCATCACAGTAGTGTAAGTGGGGCTCCATCACGCGAATTTTTGAGGCGCACATTCCTTATATAAATCAACCATGTATCGATTTTGAGGCGCAAATTGCAATCTATTTTTAGCATTTATCGATTTTGCGCCTCAAAGGGCGATAACTCCTGATATGATTATTTTAAGTGGGCGGGGTCAAGTGACTCATCAGAGGTGACGTGGTCTAGTGACTCATCATAGGTGGCGTGCGTGGTCAAGTAATTATAGGTACGACATAAAAAATACGACATGAAACATCAATAAAGAAAACAAACGATCAAAAGAAGGTATATAATAATGTTAATAAAATATATATATATAGAAGAAAAAAAAAACATAGTAAGTGACCGCTTATAGTTAAGGGTGTGTGATGACGTGGTCAAGTAATGGTCAAGAGGTGGTCAAGTGGTGATCATGTGGTGGAGTAACCACTTAAATTATAGGGGAAAGTACGTGTAGTGATGTGGTGGTGATTAAAGTGTGCGATGACGTGGTCAAGCAGTGGTCAAGTGGTCAAGTAGTGGTCAAGTGGTGGTCAAGTGACGAAATTTTAGTGGAAAGTAGTTGTAATGATATGGTGATGATCGTGAGGTGGTAAATTAGTGGTCAAGCAGTGGTCAAGTGAGGAAAATTTTAGTGGAAAGTAGTTGTAATGATATGGTGATGATTAAAGGGTGGTAAATTAGTGGTCAAGCAGTGGTCAAGCAGTGGTCAAGTGAGGAAAATTTTAGTGGAAAGTAGTTGTAATGATACGGTGATGATCATGAGGTGGTCAAGCAGTGGTCAAGAGGTGGTCAAGCCGTGGTCAAGCGGTGGTCAACTGGTCACGTGACCACTTAAATTGTAGAGGAAGTTACGTGTAGTGACATGGTGGTGTTTAAAACAAGCGCTGACGTGGTCAAGTGGTTGTCAAGTAGTGGTCAAGCAGTGGTCACATGGTCAAGTGACCACTTAAATTATAGAGGAGAGTGCGTCTTGTGATGTGGTGATGATCAAGAGGTGGTCAAGTAGTGGTCAAGTAGTGGTCAAGGGTGGTCAAGTGGTCAAGGGGTGGTCGAGTGACCACTTAAATTATCGGGGAAAGTATTGTAGTGAAACGGTAGTGGATAAAGTGGTAGATGACGTGTTCAAATACTGGTCAAGCAATGGTCAAGTACTGGTCAAGTGTCGAGTGACCACTTAAATTGTCAGGGAAAGTACGTGTAGTGAAACGACAGTGGTTAAAGTGAGCGATGACGTAAGAGGTAGTCAAGTGGTTTAGGCACAACATAAAACAATAACAACAAAAATAATAATATACAAACTGGTAACATTTCACATGGCTTTTATTGGTAGACAACATCTATTCGGTTACAATTTCTAAAGCTTGCTCCATGTACCACCCAAATGATCAGAGGGCATTGGTTATGGTTTCTAAACAATATCAGACAGGGAACTCTGCCAACTTGTAAATATAAAACGTGATACTGGGTATTGATTCAACACAGAATTTTGTATCTGGCCTAACTATACCAGCTGAATTTAACAAATCTACAGCATTCACTTTTGCCACAAACGCCTCGAAATCAGACCTATTGGAGACTAAAAAGGGTGTAGGGAACAATGACGAATTATTCGGACATGCATGGTAGAAGCGTAGGGCTTGTGTCTCTCGATGCCTCAATATTGTATGCAGGCTGACGACAATTTTAAAATGAGAGGTCCGGGCGTTGAAGATCGGGAATAAACGGGAACCCCAGTCAATGGTGGCATGAGAATCCGGTTGGTTAAAAAAAGTCCATTCAGACAAATAACGACCACACCGTCTGTGTGATCTAAGCGTGTTCCAATTTTCAATATAAATGTTTTTAACATCCATGGGTAAAACCCGCAGCGAAAGACATTCACTAGCTGATGATGATGAGGCTGATGCAGATGCTGATTGTGCGTCACGCGGTAAGGCACTAGAGGTTCACTGTTGTTGAGTCGATTTCATGTGTGATGATATTTCCTCATTTGCGGTCAGTAAGGTAGTAGATGATGCTGTTTGAGTGCCTGTAACTATCGGCAACGGACTACCTACTGACTCGTTATTGTTAACCGCCGAAAAGCTAGCTGACGGTATCTGAGTGTTTGTAAAATACGACACTCCATCATTTGATACTTGTTGGTTAGTTGACTTCCGACGTTTACCAGTAGGTTGTTCGTCTGTGGTCGGTTCTCTTCTTCTCTTGCGAGTTGCATCTTGGTCATTGTTAGTTGTTGTTGTTTCATGATCGGTCTTCATATGTCTCCGTAAATTATCGTATCTCTTGTAAATACGATCACAATAAGCACAATTAAAAACATCCCCATAATGAGAAGTCGCAATATGTCGACGTAGATCAGCAGGACGTGTGAAGTTTTTATTACAGAGAGTACATGTATTCTTCTGCATAGCTAACATTCTCGATACAACAAATAGTTTGTAAAATGACCGAAGTATTTGTTTTTCCGTTATCCAGTCATATAACTAAGAACCAACTTGTAAGACGAGAATATTATTCGACTATCTTACTCGTAGACATGAGCCGTTGTGTTGACTCTGTTGTAGACAATAATATTTCAACAGATGAAGCATACACTGTCTTTGTGAATATAGCAGATGAAATATTTTCAGATGAAGGCAGCAATTCCGGTCGGGTAATAATTTTAATGTCTTTGGTTATACATTTGAATAAGAAGCTAGTCAATTCCTTGTACAATAGTGCTGTGTATGTTGAACACATCGAAAGAGTACTCGCACATACAGGTGGATATATATATATATTTTAGCAGACACGATTGTTAACTTCCGATGAATTAGAAAAGCTGTTGAAATTATTTTGAATCAACTTCAAAACACACCCTTCCTCGTTTATTGTGAGCACTCAAATGACTACGCATTCGTTTTCCTCACCAACTTGTCTGTGCTGTGCGTGAGTGGGAGTTGTATATACGAAAATAGTAGTTGAGGGTGCTAGTTTTCTAACACAAAATCTGATTGGTGGGTTTGTATTCAACCAATGGGCGAGTGAGTTACAAAAGAGTTTGGGTGTTGTTTGTTCCACACAAGTGGCGTAGAAATTCTGTACTATGCCAGTATAACGTGTCCTATGTATTACTGTAAGTTGTGGTATCTTGTGTACTATGTAGTTCAAAACTAGTTTGTGTTGTATGCTGTGTAATGTGTTGTTGAAATACTATATGTCTTTTGTAGCTTTAAGAGATGATAACGTCATAATCTCCACTCTATCATGGTCGCTAAGTTATTGATAGTGTCTTCAGTGCCGCGAAAAAGACTCATTGTGAGATATCGATAACTCCCTTCTCCAGACGGAGTCCATCAATGGTGCATGACCATTATGGCCAAGCAACGACACGGCAATGACAAGGCAAAATGGCGTCGAATATAGCCTAACGTACACAACTTATGAGGTCATCGACTGCCCGTTCCATCACGCTCGACAAATACGTGGTCACTAAGTCCTCAAATTACTCACTCAAATAAACATATAGGATAATAAGGCACCGGCCCAAACAATGAAAACTGACAAAAACAATTTTTTAAAAAATGACATAATCGTTAAAATGTAACACACACAAAGACAGATACAACAAAGACTAAAAAAAATAATAAAAATAACACACACACACACACACACACACACACACACACACACACACACACACACACACACACACACACACACACACACACAATGAAAACTGAAACAACCAATGAAAAATCGCTGACACGAACACTAGAAGCTGACACAAACACTAAATAAGGTACCTAAAGAAAAGCTAAACTTTGTTAACCAAAATGTGAAAGTAGGAAAAATGTGATACCCAAATGTAAAACAAATAGCAAGAGAGGAATAGCTCGGCCCAACTTATAAAAATTAGGACAATATGTCAACCAAATGGGAAAAAGTTAGACCAAATACAAAAATATCTAACTCAAACTAATGAAAAGTAGGGAAACTTTGTTAACCAAAGGAAGGGAAAAACCTAGGTCAAGTAGGAAAATCTGTTACCCAAACATGAAAAATGTCGGGCAAATACAGAAATAGTTCGTCCACACGTATGTAAACTAGGAAAATTTGTTAATCAAACACGATAAAATATTGCCCAAGTAGGGAAATTTGAGAACCAAATGTGAAAAAATATAATCCAAAGAGAGGAATATCTCGTTCCAACTTATAAAAAGAAGGAAAATTCTCAACCAAATGAGAAAAAGTTAGACCAAGTATAGTAACAGCCCAACCAAACTTATGAAAAGTAGGAAACTTTGTTAGCCAAAGCGAAAAAAAAAAAACAACCTAGGTCAAGTAGGAAAATCTGTTAGCCAAATGTGAAAAAAATGTCACCCAAATACAGAAATACCTCGTCCACACTTATTAAAATTAGGAAAATTTGTTAGCCAAATAGTAAAAATATTGCCCAAGTAGGAAAACTTGATAGCCAATTGTGAAAAATATCACCCAAAAGAGGAATATCTCGGCCAGAATTATAAAAAGTAGGAGAACTATTTGCCAAATGGGAAAAAGTTAGGCCAAAGACAGAAATATCTCAACCAAACATATAAAAAATAGGAAAATTGATAACCAAACGGGAAATATATTGACCAACTAGGGAAATGTGTTACTCAAAGAGGAAAAATAATGACCAAGTAACGAAATACATCGCTCAAACTTATGAAAACTAGGAAACTTTGTTAGCCAATGGAAGAAACCTTGGTCAAGTAGGAAAATCTGTTAGCCAAATGTGAAAAATGTCGGCCAAATGCAGAAATAGTTCGACCACACGTATGCAAACAAGGAAAGGTTGTTAGCCAGATAGGAAAGTATTAACCAAGTAAGAAAATGTGATAGCCAAAGGTGAAAAAATATCAGCCAAAGAGAGAAATATCTCATCCAAACTTATAAAAAGAAGGAAAATTCTCAACCAAATGAGAAAAAGTTAGACCAAATATAGTAACATCTCAACCAAACTTATGAAAACTAGGAAACTTTGTTAGCCAACGAGAATAAAAACCTAGGTCAAGTAGGAAAATCTGTTAGCCAAATGTAAAAATGTCGGCCAAATACAGAAATACCTCGTCCGCACTTATTAAAATTAGGAAAAATTTGTTAGCCAAATAGTAAAAATATTGCCCAAGTAGGAAAATTTGATAGCCAAATGTAAAAAAATATCACCCAAAGAGAGGAATATCTCGGCCAGAGTTATAAAAAGTAGGAGAACTATTTGACAAATGGGAAAAAGTTAGGCCAAATACAGAAATATCTCAAAAAAACATATAAAAAATAGGAAAATTGATAACCAAACAGGAAATATATTGACCAACTAGGGACATGTGTTACTCAAAGAGGAAAAATAATGACCAAGTAACGAAATACATCGCTCAAACTTATGAAAACTACGAAACTTTGTTAGCCAAAGTGAAAAAACCTTGTTCAAGTAGGAAAATCTGTTAGCCAAATGTGAAAAATGTCGGACAAATGCAGAAATAGTTCGGTCACACATATGCAAACTAGGAAAAGTTGTTAGCCAGATAGGAAAAGTATTGGCCAAGTAGGAAAATTTGAAAGCCAAATGTGAAAAAATATCACCCAAATAGAGAAATATCTCGTCCAGACTTATAAAAAGTTGGAAAATTGTCAACCAAATGGGGTAAAATTAGACCAAATACAGAAACATCTTAACCACATTTATAAAAAAACGAGGGGAAAATGTCGACCAAATACAGAAATAACTCAACCCAATTTATAAATATGGCAACCAAACTTATGAAACGTAGGCAAATGTGTTAACCAAAAGGGGAAAATATGGTACACGTAACGAAATATCTCATCCAAACTTATAAAAAGTAGGAAAATATGTCAACCAAACGCGAACAATGTCGGCCAAATACAGAAATTTCTCAACCAAACTCATGAAAAGTAGGAACAACTTGTTACCCAAATAGGAAAAATATTGGTCAAGTAAAGAAATAGCGTGGTCAAACCTATAAAAACAGTACCAACATTTGTTAACACAACTTGGCCACTTGTTCTTACAAACTTGCTCGCTGGCTCAAACAATTTGTCCATCTTGCTATTACAATCGGTCGACCTATCCTATCAACTCACACACTTACCATAACAACTGTCCCTTTTCCCCAACAACGTGTCCACCGACTCTCTCATATTATCGACTCGCCCTATCAACTTACCCACTGACTCTAACAACTTCCCCACATGGGCTCACAAAATTTCCACTTGTTATTACAACTTGTCGACAGCCTCGCCCAAATTACCACTTACTCTTACAAACTGTCCCAACTGCGCGCACAAAGGTGTCCACTTGTGATTTCACGGCCTCCTCACCACATAGATAAGTAGCCCTTATAAAATACAAATGTATCCCGCAAGTCATACAGAAGTGTCCCCCATATTGTCATAAAAAAAATATTTGTGTGTGTAGGTAAGTTCATGTCTTTGGCAGTTCATATTTTGTAAATTCATTTCTTCAGCATAAGATTTGTGTAAGTTCACGCCCTCATCATAAATTTTGTTGTGTAAGTTCATGTCTTCGACAGTTCATGTTTTGCTAAGGCCTAGTTTTAGTGAAAATGCAGAAGTCTATTGGCTAGAATTTCAACCTGGGTGGTCAATTACTAACACTGCCTGTGGACAGCTATTCTTACCCATGCGCTAAAGTTGAGAAAATGAACTTCCGTTGAAGGGAAGCTACCGCAGACTTGAATTATTAAACCCCTCTGGAAGAAGTAGCGGCAGCTTAACCAGGAAAAGATCGAATTAGTTATCCCCCCTTAGTCTGGAAATTATGAAAATATAGGCTCCCACAAGCGATATTACTCATGACGTCATATAAACAAAAATATAAAGGATAACAATTGTGGCGCTGCCACAATTGAAACAAAGTTTCGTAGTTTTCATAAGTTTGAGCGATGTATTTCGTTACTTGGTCATTATTTTTCCTCTTTGAGTAACACATGTCCCTAGTTGGTCAATATATTTCCTGTTTGGTTATCAATTTTCCTATTTTTTATATGTTTGTTTGAGATACTTCTGTATTTGGCCTAACTTTTTCCCATTTGTCAAATAGTTCTCCTACTTTTTATAACTCTGGCCGAGATATTCCTCTCTTTGGGTGATATTTTTTTTACATTTGGCTATCAAATTTTCCTACTTGGGCAATATTTTTACTATTTGGCTAACAAATTTTTCCTAATTTTAATAAGTGCGGACGAGGTATTTCTGTATTTGGCCGACATTTTTTACATTTGGCTAACAGATATTCCTACTTGACCTAGGTTTTTATTCTCGTTGGCTAACAAAGTTTCCTAGTTTTCATAAGTTTGGTTGAGATGTTACTATATTTGGTCTAACTTTTTCTCATTTGGTTGAGAATTTTCCTTCTTTTTATAAGTTTGGATGAGATATTTCTCTCTTTGTCTGATATTTTTTCACCTTTGGCTATCACATTTTCTTACTTGGTTAATACTTTCCCTATCTGGCTAACAACCTTTCCTTGTTTGCATACGTGTGGTCGAACTATTTCTGCATTTGGCCGACATTTTTCACATTTGGCTGACAGATTTTCCTACTTGACCAAGGTTTCTTCCATTTGGCTAACAAAGTTTCCTAGTTTTCATAAGTTTGAGCGATGTATTTCGTTACTTGGTCATTATTTTTCCTCTTTGAGTAACACATTTCCCTAGTTGGTCAATATATTTCCCGTTTGGCTATCAATTTTCCTATTTTTTATATGTTTGGTTGAGATATTTCTGCATTTGGCCTAACTTTTTCCCACTTGGCACATAGTTCTCCTACTTTTTATAAGTCTGGCCGAGATATTCCTCTTTTTGGCTGATATTTTTTTTACATTTGGCTATGAAATTTTCCTACTTGGGCAATATTTTTACTATTTGGCTAACAAATTTTCCAAATTTTAATAAGTGTGGACGAGGTATTTATGTATTTGGGTGACATTTTTTCACCTTTGGTTAACAGATTTTCCTACTTGACCTAGGTGTTTTTTTTTTTTTTTTTTTTTTTTTTTTTCGCTTTGGCTAACAAAGTTTCCTACTTTTCATAAGTTTGGTTGAGATGTTACTATATTTGGTCTAACTTTTTCTCATTTGGTTGAGAATTTTCCTTCTTTTTATAAGTTGGAACGAGATATTCCTCTCTTTGGATTATATTTTTTCACATTTGGTTCTCAAATTTCCCTACTTGGGCAATATTTTATCGTGTTTGAGTAACAAATTTTCCTAGTTTACATACGTGTGGACGAACTATTTCTGTATTTGCCCGACATTTTTCATGTTTGGGTAACAGATTTTCCTACTTGACCTAGGTTTTTCCCTTCCTTTGGTTAACAAAGTTTCCCTACTTTTCATTAGTTTGAGTTAGATATTTTTGTATTTGGTCTAACTTTTTCCCATTTGGTTGACATATTGTCCTAATTTTTATAAGTTGGGCCGAGCTATTCCTCTCTTGCTATTTGTTTTACATTTGGGTATCACATTTTTCCTACTTTCACATTTTGGTTAACAAAGTTTAGCTTTTCTTTAGGTACCTTATTTAGTGTTTGTGTCAGCTTCTAGTGTTCGTGTCAGCGATTTTTCATTGGTTGTTTCAGTTTTCATTGTGTGTGTGTGTGTGTGTGTGTGTGTGTGTGTGTGTGTGTGTGTGTGTGTGTGTGTGTTATTTTTATTATTTTTTTTAGTCACTGTTGTATCTGTCTTTGTGTGTGTTACATTTTAACGATTATGTCATTTTTTTAAAATTGTTTTTGTCAGTTTTCATTGTTTGGGCCGGTGCCTTATTATCCTATATGTTTATTTGAGTGAGTAATTTGAGGACTTAGTGACCACGTATTTGTCGAGCGTGATGGAACGGACAGTCGATGACCTCATAAGTTGTGTACGTTAGGCTATATTCGACGCCATTTTGCCTTGTCATTGCCGTGTCGTTGCTTGGCCATAATGGTCATGCACCATTGATGGACTCCGCCTGGAGAAGGGAGTTATCGATATCTCACAATGAGTCTTTTTCGCGGCACTGAAGACACTATCAATAACTTAGCGACCATGATAGAGTGGAGATTATGACGTTATCATCTCTTAAAGCTACAAAAGACATATAGTATTTCAACAACACATTACACAGCATACAACACAAACTAGTTTTGAACTACATAGTACACAAGATACCACAACTTACAGTAATACATAGGACACGTTATACTGGCATAGTACAGAATTTCTACGCCACTTGTGTGGAACAAACAACACCCAAACTCTTTTGTAACTCACTCGCCCATTGGTTGAATACAAACCCACCAATCAGATTTTGTGTTAGAAAACTAGCACCCTCAACTACTATTTTCGTATATACAACTCCCACTCACGCACAGCACAGACAAGTTGGTGAGAAAACGAATGCGTAGTCATTTGAGTGCTCACAATAAACGAGGAAGGGTGTGTTTTGAAGTTGATTCAAAATAATTTCAACAGCTTTTCTAATTCATCGGAAGTTAACAATCGTGTCTGCTAAAATATATATATATATATCCACCTGTATGTGCGAGTACTCTTTCGATGTGTTCAACATACACAGCACTATTGTACAAGGAATTGACTAGCTTCTTATTCAAATGTATAACCAAAGACATTAAAATTATTACCCGACCGGAATTGCTGCCTTCATCTGAAAATATTTCATCTGCTATATTCACAAAGACAGTGTATGCTTCATCTGTTGAAATATTATTGTCTACAACAGAGTCAACACAACGGCTCATGTCTACGAGTAAGATAGTCGAATAATATTCTCGTCTTACAAGTTGGTTCTTAGTTATATGACTGGATAACGGAAAAACAAATACTTCGGTCATTTTACAAACTATTTGTTGTATCGAGAATGTTAGCTATGCAGAAGAATACATGTACTCTCTGTAATAAAAACTTCACACGTCCTGCTGATCTACGTCGACATATTGCGACTTCTCATTATGGGGATGTTTTTAATTGTGCTTATTGTGATCGTATTTACAAGAGATACGATAATTTACGGAGACATATGAAGACCGATCATGAAACAACAACAACTAACAATGACCAAGATGCAACTCGCAAGAGAAGAAGAGAACCGACCACAGACGAACAACCTACTGGTAAACGTCGGAAGTCAACTAACCAACAAGTATCAAATGATGGAGTGTCGTATTTTACAAACACTCAGATACCGTCAGCTAGCTTTTCGGCGGTTAACAATAACGAGTCAGTAGGTAGTCCGTTGCCGATAGTTACAGGCACTCAAACAGCATCATCTATTACCTTACTGACCGCAAATGAGGAAATATCATCACACATGAAATCGACTCAACAACAGTCAACCTCTAGTGCCTTACCGCGTGACGCACAATCAGCATCTGCATCAGCCTCATCATCATCAGCTAGTGAATGTCTTTCGCTGCGGGTTTTACCCATGGATGTTAAAAACATTTATATTGAAAATTGGAACACGCTTAGATCACACAGACGGTGTGGTCGTTATTTGTCTGAATGGACTTTTTTTAACCAACCGGATTCTCATGCCACCATTGACTGGGGTTCCCGTTTATTCCCGATCTTCAACGCCCGGACCTCTCATTTTAAAATTGTCGTCAGCCTGCATACAATATTGAGGCATCGAGAGACACAAGCCCTACGCTTCTACCATGCATGTCCGAATAATTCGTCATTGTTCCCTACACCCTTTTTAGTCTCCAATAGGTCTGATTTCGAGGCGTTTGTGGCAAAAGTGAATGCTGTAGATTTGTTAAATTCAGCTGGTATAGTTAGGCCAGATACAAAATTCTGTGTTGAATCAATACCCAGTATCACGTTTTATATTTACAAGTTGGCAGAGTTCCCTGTCTGATATTGTTTAGAAACCATAACCAATGCCCTCTGATCATTTGGGTGGTACATGGAGCAAGCTTTAGAAATTGTAACCGAATAGATGTTGTCTACCAATAAAAGCCATGTGAAATGTTACCAGTTTGTATATTATTATTTTTGTTGTTATTGTTTTATGTTGTGCCTAAACCACTTGACTACCTCTTACGTCATCGCTCACTTTAACCACCGTCGTTTCACTACACGTACTTTCCCTGACAATTTAAGTGGTCACTCGACACTTGACCAGTACTTGACCATTGCTTGACCAGTATTTGAACACGTCATCTACCACTTTATCCACTACCGTTTCACTACACATACTTTCCCCGATAATTTAAGTGGTCACTCGACCACCCCTTGACCACTTGACCACCCCTTGACCACTACTTGACCACTACTTGACCACCTCTTGATCATCACCACATCACAAGACGCACTCTCCTCTATAATTTAAGTGGTCACTTGACCATGTGACCACTGCTTGACCACTACTTGACCACCACTTGACCACGTCAGCGATCGTTTTAAACACCACCATGTCACTACACGTAACTTCCTCTACAATTTAAGTGGTCACTTGACCAGTTGACCACCGCTTGACCACCTCTTGACCACTGCTTGACCACCTCATGATCATCACCATATCATTACAACTACTTTCCACTAAAATTTTCCTCACTTGACCACTGCTTGACCACTGCTTGACCACTAATTTACCACCCTTTAATCATCACCATATCATTACAACTACTTTCCACTAAAATTTTCCTCACTTGACCACCACTTGACCACTGCTTGACCACTGCTTGACCACTAATTTACCACCCTTTAATCATCACCATATCATTACAACTACTTTCCACTAAAATTTTCCTCACTTGACCACCACTTGACCACTGCTTGACCACTGCTTGACCACTAATTTACCACCTCACGATCATCACCATATCATTACAACTACTTTCCACTAAAATTTCGTCACTTGACCACTACTTGACCACTTGACCACTGCTTGACCACGTCATCGCACACTTTAACCACCACCACATCACTACACGTACTTTCCCCTTTAATTTAAGTGGTTACTCCACCACATGACCACCACTTGACCACCTCTTGACCATTACTTGACCACGTCATCACACACCCTTAACTATAAGCGGTCACTTACTATGTTTTTTTTTTCCTTCTATATATATATATATTTTATTAACATTATTATATACCTTCTTTTGATCGTTTGTTTTCTTTATTGATGTTTCATGTCGTATTTTTTATGTCGTACCTATAATTACTTGACCACGCACGCCACCTATGATGAGTCACTAGACCACGTCACCTCTGATGAGTCACTTGACCCCGCCCACTTAAGATAATCATATCAGGAGTTATCACCCTTTGAGGCACAAAATCGATAAATGCTAAAAATAGATTGCAATTTGCGCCTCAAAATCGATAAATGGTTGATTTATATAAGGAATGTGCGCCTCAAAAATTCGCGTGATGGAGCCCCACTTACACTACTCATCACCTCCATCGTCATGCTGCTCGTGGTCATAGAGTGGGCACCACTGGATTCTTGAACGGTTCGGCCCGCTGAACGGGCTGTAAATGCCCACGCACTTCTCTGCTGCTTTACAACAGATCCATCTGTATAGATGAGCACTTCGGGGCTATCTGAGTGTTCATAGATGAGCGCGTTAACCTCAGCATTGACAGCGGCAGGGTTCTGCTCTCTGCACCGTCTGTCGAGTGTGATAATGCAGGAGAAGGTGCACTTAAAAGCTGGAGGCACCGGCACCCATTCCTTGCCGGGGTTGATACTGGTAAGACTGCAGACCTGTCTGACGAGATCTTCCGCCCGACCCATCCATGATTTGCACCTCTTTAGCCTGTCACCCTTTTCTCTGAATATAGCGTCATGCAGAGGGTGCTGCTCATCTGCACTTATTTTTAAGTATGCACGAGCTCTCCAGATCTTGATCCTGTGTTCCATTGTCGGGAAGTCAAGGAGGTATCTCATTGCTACACAGCTGGTGTCTCACGAACCATGAGGTGAGTACAATTCAGGTAACCACAAGAAGTTAATGACCAGATGGACACAGTCGATAGTTTGACTGATGCCCAATCAGCGAATATCTTTTATAAACGTAACACCTAACATGTTGCGTGTCTTTGTTTGTTTGTTTTTTGAACAGTATATATATACATTTAGTTTCGAGTGACCCTTGACTGCTTTTGGGAGTAGGACAATGTAGCTGTGCAACGAATCCTAGGGTATTTATGTCGTTTTTCATACTAAGGGTCAAACAAACGAAACCATCTCCAACTCACCATTGTTCATGTTCTTCCCATGGTGTACCCAACTAGCCCTATCCTGCTTATCAGTCTGTTTTAGAAATCGTGCAAGAAATGCCTTCCCTTGTCCTTGTCAGTTGTTATAGATGGGTTGTTGTCATCATATACTGTACCATGTATCAGAGAAGTGAGTATGCTCGAAAACATTGGTAGAAGAGAGAGGTCATAATTACAGAGAGATTGTCCGACCTGAGCAGGGGCATAATCCCCCTGGATCGGGAATTTAGGAATTATCTAACAGACAGCTCTGAATGTAATCATCTACACGCATGGCTCTGTGCTAAAAGGCACAATAAGTGCCTGCCGGTTCATCGCAAAGAGGGTAGGGGAATCTGGCATATGATACCACAAAATAAAATCTGAAAATGTAGGTGGAGGCAGTCACTGCGGCATTCCGTGCACACGTGTCGTTATTGTAACGGACTCATAGAACATGCTGAGTAGGATAAAGACAGACATGATTCGTGCAAAGTGGCGCGCTGAAATTTAAACAATCAAAATTAGAGGGGTATCCTTTGGATCTTTTGTCTATGTTGTGCTGGTGGGTTAGGAAACGAGCAGAGGGAAATGGAAAGTGAGAAGATTAATATGTTAGGGATGTGCGAAACGAGATGGAAAGGAGCAGGGATTAAGACAGATGAAGATTTTAAGATTGTTTATACCGGAGGAGAAGAACGACAAAGATGGGTGCAATTATCTTGAATCGGCAAACATCAAAATCTGTTCAAGGATATTGGGTTGTGTCAGACAGAGTTCAACTAGTTAAATTAAGCTGCAGACCTTTTAACATAAACGTCATTCAAATATATGCCTAAACAGGAGAATCCAGTGAAGATAGTATAGGGGAATTTTATAATGACATAGGGCCTGCTTTAAAGAAATGTACAAATTAAGAAATAAATATCATAATAGGTGATTTCAATGCAAACGTAGGAAATCAAGGTGATGGATACACAGTAGGAAACCATGGTTTTGGAGAGAGAAATGAAAGAGCATACAGACTTGTAGAATGGGCAAAAGAGCAGGAAATGATTGTAGGAAACACCTGGTGTAAACAACACCCTAGAAGATTATGGAAATGGAGGAGTCCTGATAGCAGGATTAGAAACCAGGTTGATTACATTCTGATTAGCTGAAGGTTTCGAAATGCGTTAAGAATTTCAAAAACAGTTCTCAGGGCTGATTGTTATAGTGATCACAGATTAGTTACAGGCACATTGAAAATTAGCAAGTAAATAACAGGAAACACTAAATATGATCTGGGCACATTGAGAAATGACAAGGAAATACAACACAAATTCAGCATAGAAGTACAGAACAGATTTGATATATTGTCGGATGTACAGCTCCTATTTCAAGATGTGGATGATCAATGAGAAATGTTGCCGAATTCAATCAGTTTGGCTGCAGAAACGACTATTCCAAAATTGTAGAAGGTGGGTCGTAAGAAATGGATGACTGAAGAAATTTTACAACTAATCGAAACAAGAAGACTCAAAAAAAAAAATTTAAAAAAAAAAAAATCCTGCCAAATATGAAGAATTTCACAGACAAGTCAGAGTATTATGTAAGATGGCAAAAGATGCATGGCTTGAGAAAAATTGCGTTGTGATTGAGAAACAACACAACAGTCAAAATACCAAATCAATGCACAAATATTCAGGAACTTACTAATAAAAGAACAAGTACATCAGAAGGCTGTCTAAAAACAAAAGATGGTGAAATCATAATAGAAAAAGATCAGATTCTACATGCATGGTGAGATTATGTGAAAAACCGTATGATGTTAACAATTCAATTCAACTATCAATTCAACTTTATTTTCAAAGGGTTACAAATTGAGCACGCAGACCTGTCTTACATTCGGCCCTATTAATCATCTTTCATTCATCAATAGTGCATGATACATTCACATAGGAAAATACATTGTCAAACGAATGTTGTAAACATAAACAATGCATATTTCCATGTTATGAGACACATCCTTCACCCACCCTCACATCCCCCTCCCTCCCACACACACCCCAATCCACCCACATACACACCTCACCCACCCACACCACCCACCAACTCCATCCACCCAAACACATCCCCCACACACACATTCCCCCACCCACCAACATCTACCCTCTCACATACCCACCCACCCCCACCGAGCAATACACATCCCCCACCCACAAACCCCAGCCAACTATACATATCCCCCACAGACCTACCCCACCCACACACACCTACCAACCCAACCTTCCCCATCAACACACATCCCCCGCACACATCTCCCCACTCACACACCCACACTCACACCCACCGACCCACCTCCACACACCTCTAGAGACCCAGACAAACACTCATCCCTCAACCACACATCCCCCACATACAAACACACACATTCCCCACCAATCAACATACAACACACTCACCCACCCACATACACATTCCCCACCAACCACACAACCCCCCCCCCCCACTCACCCACTAACACCCACACACTTGCTACAATCAACCCAAACAACCCCCCCCCCCCCCCCCCCCTCACACACACATCCCCCACCACCACCCATCCCTTCCTCCACCTACCACTTCACCAACCCACACATCTCCTACCTACCGGCAAATCCCTCACTCACACACGCACACACGCACACACACACACACACACACACACACACACACACACACACCACACACACACACACACACACACACACTGGCGATTGCCGTGGGCATTCTCAAAAAAAAAATTGTAAAAAATTTTGAGAAAAAACTATTGTGTAACGTAAAAAAATTGATGCAGTTCATCTCTCTCTCTCTCTCTCTCTCTCTCTCTCTCTCTCTCTCTCTCTCTCTCTCTCTCTCTCTCTCTCTCTCTCTCTCTCTCTCTCTCTCTCTCTCTCTCTCTCACACACACACTCACTCACCCTCTCTCACTCACACTCACTTACAGTAATGAAATGACACAGTAACAGAAATGAACTGTATGATATTCGAATTAATAATGAAGAACTGCCAATTTTGAAGATGGAGGTTCGGGGTGTTCTTAAACATATGAAACCTGGCAAGACCCCAGGGTTCTGTTAACATCACAACAGAAATGATTAATGCTTTAGAAGAATATGGTATAGATCAAGTCACCAGGCTGCTGAACACGACATATGATACCAGAGATATACCTTAGGAATTATGTAATTCTGTATTTAATGCAATCCCAATGAAATCAGCAGTCTTGGAATGTGATCAACATCGAACAATTAGTATAATGAGTCACATCACAAAGATTTTGCTACGAATTATCATGCAAAGAGTGTGGAAGAAAATGCAACCTGAAATAGGGGTAGAACAATGTGGGTTTGTAGAAGGAAAGGGTATAGTAAATGTTGTGTGTATGCTGCGATAAGTACTTGAACATTCTATAGAAGCAAAGAAAGATATGCATCTTTGCTTTATTGACCACACAAAGGCTTTCGATAAAGTGAAGACATGTCAACATGATGAAGATGCTTGTAGATCTACAAATTAATGGGAAAGACATTAGACTCATCACCAACCAAAAAAAAAAAAAAAAACATATACTGGAACCAAAAAGCTGCCACAACGATTGATAATGAAGTAGGCCTATTAAGAGGGATGTGCGACATGGATGTGTAATGTCTCAAGATGTTTTTCCGTCGTGTACAGTGAAATTTTGTTCCAAAATTTAGAAGGTATGAGAAGATTCACCATTGGAGGACGTAACATCAATAAGATTAGATATGCGGATAATACAGTATTGATGGTAAACAACGAAACGCATATACGATATATAGTAGATATGATTGTTGCACAAAGTGTTCAGCTAGGGTTAGAAATAAATTGTAAGAAGACACAGATTATGGTGGACGAAGGAAACACCACAATATATATTATAATATACAAGTAGTTGAACTTATACATATTCTTAAACAAGTGAATCAGTACAATTATCTAGGAACAGTCATAACATCTGATGGGGGATGCATTAAATAGATTAGTAAGATTAGAACAAGAATCGCTATTCTGAAGGCACTCTTTTGCAACATGGAAAACATAGTAACCAATTAAATGATGTCATTTGCAATTACTTCAATTAGTCGTAGTGACAATTTTTTGGACATGTTTATGAGACGAAATAAATTTGAGAACTTTGTGACAACTGGCAAGATTGAGGGGGGAAAAGAAAAAAGAGGCAGGCAGAGACGTAAATACCTGAATGGCTTTGCCACGTGGCATGGTCGAGACAAGAATACTGAGCTGATCCACGACTCTTGTGATCGAGTGAGATGGCGAAACATGATCGCCCACGCTTATCGACACGGCACATTGTGATGATGATAACTTGGCCGCTGATAATTGATCACTTCCGTTATAGTGAAGTGTTGGCGTCTATTAAACATGGCAGCGTCTGAAAGTCGGACTGCACTCTCTTATAAGTTATTAATTGAAATTGCTGAATATGTCTTCATCTGTGAGATTTGCTGATGGTAATGTAATTAGGTTACATATTTAATATAATTGAGAGTGCCCGATTATGGGCTTCATAGTCATATATCGATTATTCCCATGGACTCTATCTGTAGTGTACATCATTGCTTGTTGTGGTATTACTATTAGCAATTCTCGTCAATATTTAAAAATTGGGTTTTTACTTATGAAATCATACCAGTTAGATAGAGCTTGACGAGACGAATCCAACGGTATCTCAACGAAGAGTATGCGTTAATTCTAAGCGGAGGTATGAATTTTTTGGTGACGTAATTTAATACCAGGAAGTGTAATGATGTCCTAAGAGATAAGGGAGATTTTTTATCGAGGCCCATTAAATTGGAAGCTGAGAAATTCTGCCTTCTATTACTGTGGCTTGTTTATTTTTAAACGGACAACGTAATGCCATATATCATTGCGTCCGGGGCGGCGAGGCCTAACTTGACGTATTATTTATTTTTCGATAGGATGTGATCTAATGAACAATTTAAAATGGCCACCAATTGTTTATTATTCATTAAAAGTCTGTCACATTGCTAACAAACCTGGTAAGATGTATATTTTATTGTGCGTTTTGGTAACAGGAAAGTAAAGGTCACATTCCTCTTTGGATAGAATGTCGAGAGGAATGAGAGGATCAACTTCATTGCACCCGGTTTACCCCATATGGCTCAGTCTCTTTCCGCACGGTGGCCTGCCAAAAGCATCAAACAAAGCACGAGTCTCAGAGTCTCTGACTAAAGTGCACTCAACTTTTAAGACTTTTCGATAGGATGTGCTGTGACCTTATTAATAGTTAAAAATAGCTGCCCATTTATATTAATTACATGTCATGTGAAATGTTCGTCGTTAGTGAAAGAACAATTCATGAAAATGTACTCATATTGTCTTAATGTACCAACTGCATTGCAACAGCTTTCTTTTGTTGATTAAATATCATGCATTAATGTAAGTAAAAAGAAAGCACTTTACAACACAATCTTCCTACCAACTCTGTGCTACCAATGCCAAACCTGGACAATGACAGAAAAAGAGAAAAGAAAAATCACAACAACAGAAATGAGGTTTCTGAGAAGAATACTCAACGTATCAAGAAGAGATAAGATCAGAAATGAAGAAATCAGGACTAAAGTAGGGGTTAAAGCTGCTCTAGATTTTATTAGAAAGCAGCAAGTCAAATGGTTTGGCCATGCAAGTAGGCTACCAGTCAACAGCATGCCACAACAAGCAATGATGTACAGACCAGATGGAAACAGAGGAAGAGGCCGACCACGCAAACGTTGGACGGAGGGAATAACAGAATCCATGGGAATGTCGATATACGAAGCCCATAACCGGGCACTCTCACGAAGTTTATACTTCACCTCGACACCGCAAGGTACAAGAGGAACATGATGAGATGAGATGAGATGAATGTAAGTAAATAAGTTTGTATCTGCTGCATAAATTAAGCAGTAGTTAATTAATTATTAAAATATTAAATTTAAAAAATCTTTTGTAAAAATAAGTAAATATTCACTAATAATGGAAAAAATTAAAAACTAATAAAAAACTTCTGCTCAATAATTACACTGTTCTGTGAGCAATTAATAATTAAATCATCATCATCAAGTGCCGTGCCGGCTGGCGTAGGCATTCATGGCTCTCCATAGATCTCGGTCTTTGGTTTTCTGGATCAACTCTGCTGCTGATATTCCTCCATGCCACCGTCTCAATCCATCCAGCATCACTTCTCTTGGTCTACCTCTGCCTCTCTTCCCCTCGATCTTTCCAGTTGTTACGATGTTCTCCAATGCCTCTCTTCTCATCACATGACCGAGGAAAGCTGTGTGTCTCTGTCTTATTGTTGTATATAATGTTCTAGTTTCATTAGCCTGTTTCAGACAGTCGTCGTTAGTTAATCTGGCAGTCCAAGGAATTCGCAACATTCGTCTCAGGAACCACATCTCTGTTGCTTCTAATTTCTTCTTAATTTGTTCATTTACATTCCAAGATTCACTGCCGTACAGCAAAACTGGTTCTACATAGCATTTCAGCACTCTCTTTCTTACATTCAGTGACAGTGACTTATTGCATAAGATACTCTTCATTTTATGAAATGCGGCTTTTGCCTGCCCTATTCTGCTCCTAATCTCTGTTGTACATCTTCCATCTGATGTTATAAATGCCCCTAGGTATCTAAAATTATCAACTTGGTTAAGGATTTTCCCTTCTATTTCTATGTCACATTTTGGTGTCACCATTTTCTTTGATATTACCATTGTTACTATTTTCTTGATATTCAAGTTGAGTCCTTTCCTTGCACTCTCTGTTACTACAACGTCTAATAATTGTTGTAGGTCTGTTGAATTATCCGCCACCAATACTGTGTCATCTGCATAGCGTATATTATTTATATTATAACCTCCAACTAGTATTCCTGGCATCTCTTTGTTCTCTCTCATTATTACTTCGCTATACAGGGAGAAAAGATCTGGTGACAAGACACACCCTTGTCATACTCCTAGCTTTATCTGTTCGTAACTACCCTCTTTATTTCCCATTTTAATTGCTGCTACTTGGTTCCAGTAAATATTCTTTATTATTCTTAAATCTTTTCCATCAGTGTTGATATCTTCCAACATTTTAATCAGTTCATCATGTTTTACTTTATCAAATGCCTTAGTATAATCTATGAAGCACAAATATATGTCCCTCTGTTTCTCTATTGACCTTTCTATTAGTGTCCGCAATGTATAAATTGCATTGTTTGTGCCCTTTCCTTCCACAAATCCATACTGTTCTTCACTAATTTCCATTTTTATTTTCTTTTTGGTTCTTCTCATTATGATTCTGAGTAGAAGTTTAGTGATATGGTTTATAAGGTTAATTGTACGAAAATCTTCACAATCAATTGCTCCTGGTCTTTTTGGTATAGCTATAAATACAGATTTCAGCATATCACTGGGTAAATAACCACTGCTGTAAATATCATTCAACATTTTGGTTAATATATCTACTCCAAATTCTCCCAATACTTCTAATTCTTCTATTGTGATTTCATCTGGCCCAGCTGTTTTTCCTTTCTTCATACGTTTCATAGCGTCAGCGACTTCTTCTTTCAGAATAGGTGGACCTTCTAAGTTACTATCTTCTGTTAATTCTGCCCTTTCTCCTTCTCCTTCTACTTCTACTAACTTTTTAAAAAAAACATAACTTATTTCACAGTATTTTATTTAAATTTAAATAATTAAGTACTGGTGCTCTGCTAAGAAATAAGTACTCCTTACCGGTTTACAGAGACGGGTCTGAAAACTGGCTTTCAAAATTATTTTCAGTCATGTCAAATGCTGAAATATTATACAAGTACACAGATACATTACTGCTACAAATGACACTTGTATTCTGTTTAATTTTAGTAGTTAAATTACCAGTTCTAATTATAAATAAATATTGGTCCGCTAAAATTTAGTACTATTATATTGTATGGGCGCCGCTATCTTGAATTTTGTGTTATGATGGCCATGTCACTAAATATTTTTTCATGAACTCCACCAAATACCATCTGTGTTGAAACTCTTCACATTTATGTAAAATTTTACGAGGGATTCAAAAATGCAAAAACAAGTTAAGTCTTCTTTTTACTTCAGGAGTTATAAGACAAATTAGCTTACTATTTGTGAATAGACTCCAAGAAATTCCAGAAAAAACAGTTTCTCGGCTTCAAAATTTTGCCAGTTAGCAGAAAGACCTATACTGGAAATACCAGAATAGTTTCCCTTTTCGTTGTACCATGCTGCTTTTGCATGATTCAAATCTAGCCGGACATGGTAACAACCGGACGTGAATCACTGGACGCAAGAAAATGTATGGGAAATTCCCCCCCCCCCCCCCCAAAAAAGCTCCCCCCCCCCAAGGGCAAAGTTCGATAACTCTGACATTGTTAATAATATAATATATTATTTATATTATTATTAGATAATTATTAATATTAGATATTATATTAGATTTAATAATGAAGGGCCAGAAATTTTAAAGATGGAGGTTCAAAATGTTCTTAAGCATATGAAAGCTGGCAAGGCCCCCGGTGCAGATAACATCACAACAGAAATGATTAAAGCGTTAGAAGAATTTGGATTAGAGCAAGTCACTAGACTGCTGAACACATTATATGATACTGGAGATATACCTTCTGAATTATGTAATTCTGTATTTATTGCAATCCCAAAGAAATCAGGAACCTTAGAATGTGATCAACATAGAACAATTAGTATAATGAGTCACATCACAAAGATTTTGTTACGAATTATCATGCAAAGAGTGAGGAAGAAAATACAACCTGAAATAGGGGAAGAACAATGTGGGTTTGTAGAAGGAAAGGGTACAGTAAATGCTGTGTATATGCTGCGAACAGTTATTGAACGTGCTTTAGAAGTAAACAAGGATATACATCTTTGCTTTATTGACTACACAAAGGCTTTTGATAGAGTTAGACATGTCAACATTGTGGATATGCTTGCAGATCTACAAATTGATGGGAAAGACATTAGACTTATAAAAAACATATATTGGAAACAACAAGCTGCCATAAGGATTGATAATGAAGTAGGACAATATCAACCTATTAAGAGAGGTGTTAGGCAGGGATGTGTAATGTCTCCAGATCTTTTTTCCCTATACAGTGAAAATATTTTCAGAAATGTAGAAGGCCTAAATGGAATCAGCATTGGAGGACGAAACATAATAATAATAATAATATAATAATAATAAGTCTTTATTTTCAAAGGGTTAAGAATTGGGCACGCAGGCCCGTCTGACATTCTGCCCTTCTTCTCTATTTCCTCTCATACATTCTTTCATTCAACATCACTTATGAAGCAACTTTTGACAACAAAAGAACATTAAAACGCATGAAAAATAATCAATAACAAATGACTCACTGAGGCAGTGTTTAACATGGGCATTATAAATACCTAAGGAGGGTGTAACGTGCCATACATAAGGGAATGTTTTTTGGCTAGTTGTCGTTTGAGACCATTATTGTCTTTTTTGTGTTGTTTGTTATGGGGGAATGTAGTCTGTACTAAGGTAGTGTTCAAACAGGTTGTGAATGTATGTATCATGATTGGTGGTGTCTTTGATTTCTTGTGGAAGATTGTTCCACAACTGAGCGGCAGAGTATGCTAAGCTTGTTTTATATAAGTCTATCCTAGGTTTAGGGACATGAAGTATATTTAGTCGTTCGCTATGTCTAGCGTTATATTTAAACAATGGCCAAAGGTAGCTTGGAGCATTTTGAAATAGGATTTTGTGAATTAGTATGGTCTTATTAAAAAGCAGGCGCTTGTGGAGTGGCAGTAACCGGAGACGTTTATATAGGTTAGAATTGTCGGTAAGCTTTTCACCATTAATTAAACGCACTGCCCTTTTCTGGAGTGAATATAGGCGTTTTGTTATTGATTTGGAGCATCCATCCCAGACTGTGGAGCAGTAATCAATATGTGTTTGTATATGAGAAGTATAGAATATCTTTCTTGTGTTTTCGTCAAGGAAATTTTTAATTTTGGCAAGTTGGTATACTTTTTTGGCTATTTGTTTAACTAGAGCATGAACATGTGAGTTAAAAGTTAGATTTTGATCTATGATAACACCCAGTGTCTTGTGCTTGGTGACACTTTCTACAGGCGTGCTGCCAATGTGCAGCTGAAGAGTTCTCTGCGAGTTTAGAGTGTGAAGTCTTTGCCTGGTTCCTATTAACATAGACTTTGTTTTAGTAATGTTAATTTGCATGCGGTTTGCATGACTCCAGTTAACTACACTATTTATTTCCTGTTGCAAGGATAATTCTAGCACATTACGATCAACAGCGTTTGTATATACTGTGCAGTCATCAGCAAATAGATCGCAGGACGACGACAGATTTAATGGAAGATCATTTATATAAATGGCAAATAATAGAGGGCCAAGAATAGACCCCTGAGGTACTCCAATATTAATGGTAATGGCTTGAGATAAAACTTTATTGTGTGATACTACTTGCTTTCTGTCTAATAAGAATGATTTGATTAATGTCACTATATTAAAACTTACTTTCATTGTTTCTAGTTTTTTAATTAGAATAGTATGATCTATCATATCGAATGCTTTCCTAAAGTCTATAAACACCGCTCCACATAGAGTATTGTTGTTAATATTTTGATGCCAGTTTTCTATCATGTTTGTTAGTGCCGTATGGCAAGAATATTTTGGCCGATATCCTGACTGACTGTCAACTATCAGTTTATGGCGATATGCAGATGATACAGTATTGATTGCAGACAATGCACAGGATCTGCAACAATTAGTAGACGCTGTTGTTGTACACAGTGAGCAGCTGGGGTTGAAATTAAATTGTAGAAACCCCTCTGCTGTGTGTCCACCGTGACGAGGTAGAAGGGCTTGTGCGTCCCAATGACCCCAAGAGCTATGCCGACGGTAGCACAGCTACTGGTAGGGCCACCCATGTCGGACAGGTCAAGGGAGAGGGACCAGACAAAGAGACACACAAACCTGCTGCCTTGTAGGTAGACTGGGGACAGTCAAAGGCTAGGGAAAGCATCCCGAATAAATGCTTGTCGAAATCGGATGTACTGAGCCACAGGCTTGACAAAGCAGTGCAACGTAAAACCTGCTGCCTTGTAGGTAAGACTGGGGACAGTCAAAGGCTAGGGAAAGCATCCCGAATAAATGCTTGTCGAAATCGGATGTACTGAGCCACAGGCTTGACAAAGCAGTGCAACGTAACTTAATTCATGATGTCACAAATCAAAATTAATCGTTATGGTGCTAATCCCGTGAAGTCCCATCAGGCGGCGATAGTGCCGGGCCCCCTGCCTCGAGGGGGTCCACCCATGACTACTGGTGGTCACCTTCCCCTGTGCTGTGGAGTCAAGGCACAGAGGAGTAGGTTAAGAGCTATTGACCAAATACCCCGGACACTCAACATACTACAGTGGAATGCCGAAGGAGTTTACAAGAAGAAAGACTCCCTGACACAGCGTCTTCATAAAGATAGAATAGATGTGGCATGCATTCAAGAGACACACCTCAACGCCAATCACAAATTCTCAGTCAGAGGATATCAGGCCACACGTTTCGACCGCGAAGGACACAAAGGAGGAGTTCTAATACTTACATGAAATACAATACCTTGCAGCAAACTATCTGTGATCTCTGACAACCAAACGGAAATTATAGGTGTTGATATAATGATAAAGGATGTGAAAATAAGAATCTACAATCTGTATAGCCCAGCAGATAAGGACCTTACACTCTCAAACATGAAAATAACTGACACAAACTGCATTATTGTCGGAGACTTTAATAGCCGTTCAGAAAGATGGGGATACCCAGATACTGACAAAAGAGGAGATGAATTGGAGGACTGGGAAATAGACTCAAATCTCCATCTACTCAACAAAGCGGATGACACACCGAGCTTCTACTCCAGAAGATGGCTTACCACTTCTACTCCAGACTTAGCTTTCTGCACAGGAGACATCCTTCACAAAATCGATCGCCATGTGCTGGTCCAATTAGCAGGTAGTGACCACAGACCAATCAAGCTTGAAATGAATATGGAGTATGTTCCACAGGAGCAAAAGCCCTTGCCCCGCTGGAATTACAAACGAGCAGATTGGGACAGATTTGCCATACTAACAGACAAATATTGTGAAAACATAAATACACGATATGGCAACATAAAGCAAATGGTGGAAAGTCTAAACAGAGCGATAATACAGGCAGCCACTGAGTCCATTCCAAGAGGAGCGAGGAAAAATTACAAACCATACTGGACTGAAGAACTACAAAGTTTGGAGGACAAAGTTGAAGATGCCAGGAAGACAGCAGAGAGAGAACAAACAATTGAAGCGAACATCTCTCTCAAAGCCATCTCAGCAAAATATAAAAGAACAGTAAATCAAACAACAAGAGATTGTTGGAGGGAAAAAACAGAAAACCTGAATTTTGACAGGGATGGAAACAAACTATGGAAACTAGTGAAAGCCATGAACAATGAAGGACCTAGAAACAAACAAATAACAATTAAACAAGGAAATGCCTTGCTTACAGGAAAAAAGGCTGCAAATGCACTAATGGAACACTATGCAAATGCAAACCACATTGATATTACAACCGAACAGAAGAAAGCAATCAAAGACAAACAGATAAATCATAGAAATACAGAGACAGCAGCAGAATATATGATGGCAAATCTAACAATGGAAGAAATGGAACAGGCAATGAATACCCTAAAAAAGAAGAAATCACCAGGAAAGGATGGAATCACAAATGAAATGCTAATAGGACTAGGCACCAAGGCAAAGAAGAAACTACTAGCAGTCCTAAATAACAGCTGGAAGAGAGGAATAGTCCCACAGGCATGGAAGGAAGCTATACTAATACCAGTCCCAAAGAAAGGAAAAGACCTGGAAGAACCAAATGGCTATCGACCTATCAGTCTACTTAGCTGTGTAGGAAAATTAATGGAACGCATTATCAATGGCAGGCTAACATGGCATCTGGAAGAAAACAAACTCTTAACACCACACCAAGCAGGATTCAGAAAGTACAGATCCACTGAAGATCAAATAACCTATATAGCTCAGGAAATAGAGGATGCCTTCCAAGAGAAAAAGCACACACTAGCAGTCTGGATAGATTTAGAAAAAGCATTTGATAAAGTATGGAAGGAGGGACTGAAAGTAAAACTGCAAAAAATGCATGTTTGTGGAAAAATGTATAAATGGATCAGCCACTACCTTGAGAACAGAACTGCCAGGACAAAAGTACAAGGACAAACAAGCAAAATGATGCTGTTGGAGCAAGGTGTCCCCCAAGGAGGAGTTCTTTCACCAACATTATTCCTAGCATATATAAATGACATCACAGAAAATTTTCCAGCCAGAGTACACACATCCTCCTTTGCAGATGACCTAGCCATATGGACATCTGAAGAATATATTAGTACAGCTAACAGCAGAATACAGCAAGCCTTATTAGCGCTAGAGGACTGGTCAAAATCATGGCTAGTGAAGATAAGTGAGGAGAAAACAACATGCACAGTGTTCTCCCTCTCAAATAAAACTCAGCAACCTAAGCTGGTATTGAATGGAAAAATATTGCGCCATGAAGAAAATCCAAACTATCTAGGAGTCACCTTTGATCGTCGCCTGACATGGAAAACACAGGTTGAGAAAAATCGAACAAGAGCAAGGCAGAGAATGGCAATCATGAAAAAGCTTGCTGGTACAACGTGGGGAGCAGATGAGAAAGTTCTCAAGAAGTTATATACTGGACGGGTGAGGCCAGTACTGGAATATGGCATTGCAGCTTGGGCAACAGCAGCTAAGTCAAACTTTAACAAAATAAGTAGAGTCCAGAACCAAGGAATGCGAATCATAACTGGAAGCCTGAAGACAACGCCTATTAAAGAACTAGAAAAGATCACTTGTTTACAACCAATGCAGGACAGAAGAGATAGCAGAGCCCAGCAACAAGCAGAAAAATTTAGAAGATTGACAGACCACCCTATGTATAACAGGTTTAATGGTTTTGGAAAAGGAAGACTGAAGCGTAGCAACTTTGTAGAAACTGCAAAACGAAAGATTAGGGCAGATCCCATACTTAACATATCAACAGTCAAGCCCATTTACAATGCACACAACTTCCCAGCTTGGAGACAGCAGCAACTGCCTGAGATGATAGAAAACATTCCTGGTATTGAGAAAAAGAACACTCAGAATGAAACAGAAAGAAGAAAAATAACCCTAAACTACATAAAAGAACATTACCCAAGCAGCAATTGGACCCATGCATATACAGATGGATCAGCCAAAGATTCAATTAAAAATGGAGGAGGAGGAATTCTCCTTAATTTAAAAAATGGAGTGAAAAAAGCACATTCAATGGCAACTGGAAAATTTTCAAGTAACTTCAAAGCGGAGGTAGAGGCTCTGAAAACTGCAGCAGAAATGCTCCTGATGGAGGAAAATAAAGAGAAGCAAATAGCTATCTTCACAGATGCAAAGTCAGCTGTCTCAATACTGAAGAGCAATAACAGCACAGAACTAACTGACCTAAGAGCAGCACTCCATGGTCTATGCCAGAAATCCAAAAAAGTTGTAATACAGTGGATCCCATCACATTGCAGTATACCTTGGAAACGAAGAGGCTGACAGACTGGCAAAAGAGGGCGGACGACTACCACAGCCTGACATAGACATAACCTATAATGAGGCAAAGAGGTTGATAAAAAGCACTTATAGAACCAAATGGGAATCAGAGCATCCAGGCCATCAGAAGGATGATGCATATTACAAACTCGACCGAAGAGAACAAGTAGCAATCTTCAGACTCCGCACAGGACATAACAGGCTGAAATACCACTTGTTCAATAAACTAAAGATAGGAGATACCGATGAATGTAATTGTAGAACTGGAAAAATGACAGCAAAACATTTGCTGCAGGATTGCCCAACGTATGCAGAACAGAGAAAGATATTTTGGCCCACACCTGCTTCATTTGAGGACAAGCTCTATGGAGATATCAACAAGCTAAAGTTGACCGCAGCTTACTTAAACTACATACAGGTTGACATTTAAAGGTGCATGAAGACCCAGAGGCATGAAATGGAATATTGCTTGGATTGCAAATCCATTATGTGGAAAGTCCAAATCGAAAGCTCGCTGTGTGGGCTTCATAAAAGGTGGAAAAGTGTCCTAGTGGCACGAAATGGAATATTGCTTGGATAGCAAATCCATTACGAGGAAAGTCTGAATCAAAAGCCCATTGTGTGGGCTTCATAAAAGGTGGAAAAGTGTCCTAGTGGCATGAAATGGAATATTGCTTGGATAGCAAATCCATTACGTGGAAAGTCCTAATCAAAAGCCCACTGTGTGGGCTTCATAAAAGGTGGAAAAGTGTCCTAGTGGCACGAAATGGAATATTGCTTGGATAGCAAATCCATTACATGGAAAGTCCGAATCGAAAGCTCACTGTGTGGATGTCATCTGCAGACTGCATACTTCTGGTTTCCGGAAGAACAGCCTATGGTGAACGGAAGGCCCAATATACGGAAGTGAGGCTACGCAGCCATGTGCAGGACGTGACGATTCCTTGGTTGAGCCCAATATCAGAGCGCTATGTATCGGCTCTGCAAGTATGGAAGCCTCCTTGGATGGCGGGGAATGCCCATGGTCTGCCCCTGCCTTCCCTTGAGGGCTGACCAGGATCTTTGGCTGTTCTATATGGGCCAGCTAGGATGGGGGATAACACCACAAAAGTGAGAGTCAAACGTCCTAAGAAACCCCCGGGAAGGTTAACCCGGTCAACAAATGCCAGCAGAAGTCGGATGTGTCGGCCTAACGGCGCAAGAACGCAGCTCTGCTGTAAACAGGCACAACGCAATCACATCCGAAAAAAAACTCCGGATGAACGAAGAAGAAGAAGAAGAAATTGTAGAAAGACACAGGTTATGGTCGTCACTAGGAAGAACGAAGCACCACAATGTAATATACAAGTAAATGGGAATATTCTTCAACAAGTGAATCGGTTCAATTATCTCGGAACAGTCATAACATCTGATGGCAGATGCCTTGAAGAGATTAGAACAAGAATCGCCATTGCGAAAGTAGCCTTTAGCAAGATGAAAAACATTCTGACCAATAAAATGATGTCAATTGAAACGAGAAAAAGAGTGTTGAGGGGATACATAGAGCCTGTTCTTTTGTATGGATGTGAAACTTGGACAATGAGCAGTCAAGCTGAAAAACATCTGATGGCTGCAGAAATGTGGTTTCTGAGGAAAATGCAAAGAATACCATGGACAGACAGAAAAACCAATGACCAAGTACTACAAGAGACAAATGAAAATCATAGATTGATTAGAGAAATTAGACGTAGACAGTCAAAATTTTTTGGACATGTTATGAGAAGAAATGGACTGGAGAACTTAGTGACAACTGGCAAGATCGAAGGGAACAGACCAAGAGGAAGACCGAGAGGAAAATACCTGGATGGCTTGGCCACATGGCATGGACGAGACAGGAACACTGAGCTGATCCACGACTCTGGTGATCGAGTGAAATGGCGAATCATGACCGCCCACGCTTTCCGGCATGGCACATGATTGATTGATTGATATTATTATGTTTATAATTTATAATTTATTATTTAGGTGTAATCATAGTCATACCTGGTGATCATGCTAGTTGAAAAGTTCAGTCATAATTTTTAAATTGGGTATTTATAGCGAGTACCATCGTGCTGCGACTAGAAATTAAAACCGAAGTGATGTACGGAATCACTCCACCATGATTCACCATGTCTTTCAATTCGCTAGAGTTCAGACCATGCATTCTTTCAACGTCATTCATTCATTCAAATCTCACGTGACAATAACACACGTCATCCTGGGTTTTCCAGGAATGGTTTGCTTAATATTCCGTGCACGGCGATTGGTTGAAATCATCGTAACCTTTTATATAAATAAGAATATATTTCATACTTACCGTATTTAATTTTTCTTTGGCGCTGTCAATAGAACTGCCTCAATTATATATGTATTTTTGAATTCTGAATACAATTTTAAATATATCTGGAAAGTTTCATCGCTGTAATTGCTTCCGATGTGTATGAAAACAAAATTTTCTGTGAAGATGTGTTTTTTTTCTTTGCGCATATTGATCGGATTGGCATGTGCACTATGTAACACTATTCTGGTGCTGTCGATAGAACTACCTCAATTATAGATGTATTTTTGAATTCTGCATACAATTTTAAATATATCTGGAAAGTTTCATTGCTATAATTTCTTCCGATGTGTATGGAAAACAACATTTTCTGCGAAGTGTCTTTGTGAATGGGGAAACGCAAGGCCATGTGCCATGGCGATTGCACATGCGCATACCGATCAGCATGGCATGTACACTTTCGCTTTTCAACACTCAAAACATGCAAAAAAAGTAAAGTTAAAGAGAACACAAGTTTAAAGATTATTAATAATTTATTTGTATACTTGTACTATTGTTTTAATCAATTAACATGACGGAACATATTTTTGAAGTCAGTTTTCATAATCCGCCTATGACCCGTTTGGTTGAGGCAACCTTGCACGCGGAGAAAAAATGGAAATGGCACTCTGAACCGTAATAAATTTTTTTTTCTGTCGTTTCAATAGAAAGCCTTCAATTGTAGATGGATCTTCGAATTCTGCTCAAATTTTTCAGAAATTTGGAAAGTTTCATCGCTAAACTTGCTTTAATTGTGGTTGAATAACAGGCAAAGAATTCAAAGATGTTACGATCATGAAATCCAAAATGGCGGCTTGACTATATAAAAATCTTTGTGGAACAATCATTGTGTCCTCGCTAGCGTAGTCGTAAGCATTCCGCCTGTCATGCGTGAGACAGGGGTTCTGTTCCCGGCTGGGCATTTTTTGTTTTTAATTTTTCACAAAATTATTAGGTGATATAATAGAAACTGTTAAACATTGGCACCTTTCCGTCTTGACAGACGATAGTTTGATACATTGTGCTTCAAAAAGGCTTAATAACTACGACCCATGGCAGTGGCGAGTGTGGCTGGTAAGGCCAATTCTTGCTGCAAATGTTTGCCCACAGTAGATGCATGTGAAAACAAGGTCATTTCCACCATTTTGCACCATCTTACGTCTCTCACGCTCTGTGTGTGCTTTATCTGCAATCATTTTCTCCTTTGTCTTTATTCCATTTCTGATAGTTGCCCTCCATGCAACACGTTCAGCAGCGACTTGCTCCCAGTGCCTCTCCATAGCACAACGCCTGGGCTAAAATAAAGAAACCATGTGTTGCCCATGCAGCATGATCTCTCTCTCGGCCTGCCTAGTTCACTCCAGAGGAAAGTTGACACCTATACATCTGGAACAAGACAAGCTGCAGAAGCTGCCGGATCAGCAAAGCAATGCTCTAACTGTCTGCCTGTCGGAGCTTCGATCCTAGACCAGCTGCCAACCAAGGCTTAGGGCCTGGTCTGCCCTGCCATGACTATTTTGTCTTTGGGTTGCGTTTCCTCGCACCAGGATAAGGCTTGTACCCTCCCAATTGCGCTCTTTAACCTGAAGCCGTTGGCACAATGTGGGGTGTCAGGTTTGGTAAGCGCCGCCCAACATTCGGCGCTGACAGAAAGCAGGTAGTACCGTCTACTGTTATACGGTAGCTCAGTCATATTCCACAGAGGCAGCGGAATGTTCGCATATTGGAATCGATGGATCCAATAGATGTCTTTGTTTAATGTGAATTTTCATTGCTATATAAAATATCGCCCCTGAATCAGCAAAGTTTCATCACTAAACTTACTCGAATTGTGGTTGAAAAACAGATTTTCTGCGAAGATGTGACTTTGTAAATTGAAAACCCACGGGTCATGACGGCCGCCGCATATCGATTGTGCTACACTTTTCAACACACAAAACGTGCGATTTGACCTACTAAAGTTAAAGAGAACACAAGTTTAAAGATTATTAATAATTTATTTGTATACTTGTACTATTTTGTAATCATTTAACAAGACGGAACATATTTTTTAAGTCAGTTTTCATACGACCGTTTGAGACTATCTTGCACGCGCAGACACCAGCGGGTGTCGCTGGTGAAGGTAATCGGACACACTGGAGAGCACCACTATCGGGTGAATAGCATGAGAAATTGCAACTTATCTCTTCTTTTTCTTCTTCTTCAGCGTTCCGAGCCATTGAGGTTCTTTGCTGCAGATACAATCCGTCTCCATTCGTCTCTCTGGTTGACCTTCTCTTGCCAGTCGTTGATTCCAAGTGCTTGTAGGTCTGTATATATATTATCTCTCCACCGTCTTCTTGGTCTACCTCGGGGTCTACGATCATTTATTTCCTAAGTGTAAGCGAGTTTTGTTTCCCTATTATCTTCCATTCAATCTATATGCCCCAGCCATCGTAAGTCTATTAGCCTTTATGATACCAGTGATTAGCGGGGACTTAAACAGATCATAAATGTCTTTGTTACTTCTTCTTTTCCACTCTCCACTTTGTGTATCCCTAATGGGTCCAAAGATACATCTTAAAACTTTGTTCTCAAAGGTTTGTAATACCTTCTTTCGTTGCACTCCAGGTTTCAGAGCCATAATGCACAACTGGTCTGATCAGTGTTTTGTATATTGTGATTTTGGTGTTACGAGATAACGCATTTGATTTTAGTAGATGCTGTAGTGCATAGTATATCTTATTTCCAGAATTGATTCTAGTTTGTATTTCTTCCCTTATGATGTTGGAGCAGTTGAAGATTGTACCCAGGTATTTGTATGTTTCCGTTCTTTTAATGGTCACTGTGGCACTCAGCTCCTCTTTAACTTCTAACTTGCTGTATGTTTGATGCATTTCTGTTGTTAATTAAAATGTGATCTATTTGATTATAGGTTCTCTTGTCACATGATTTCCAAGTTTGTTTGTGTATATCCTTTCTTTGTAGTCTGGTACTGCTAATCTGAAGTCCTTTGGCTTCTGCCAGGTTGATGACTCTCAATCCATTATCATTTGAAGTTGTATGTAGGCTTTCCATACCGGCCACTCGTCTCACCTTCACAAAAATGTGAATATCTTCACTTAGAAGTGACATACAAGCATCATTGAGGTACCATTAGATTTTGAATTTCAAGGCCTATCTACTGTGGTGGTCTCATTAGTAAATTCTCAAATTTAAAATCATGATAGTTCTCGCTATTAATATTATGAAGACTTACTGATCATATAAACTCATTCAAGATGGTGGTGTAAACCACGTTCGGTTCGTTTCAGAGATTTAATTATGTGTTCTGTGCGTGTTTCTTAACATCAATCTGTTCAAATAAGGATGAACCTACGACAGGTCCAGCAAACCAGTAGGGAATTTATTTCTTCAAGTACTATTGCACGAGAAGTTTGGAGGAAATTGAAAGAAAAACGCAACTCTATCAGCGCTCACGCCGGGAACACACCGAAGCCAAACAACAAGCGACCAACAACAGCTAAAATTTGAAACAGACAGGAGATATTCAGGACTTGGAATGTTACAGGTCTAGGAAATAAGGAATCAGCTCTCGTAAAGTTTATGAAAAAATCAAATATTGAAATATTACGACACGCAGATACTAGGAAAAAGGGGTAGAACACAAAATGAACACATGAAAGTTGCATTCTTATATGGAGTGGCGTCGACCAGCGAGCTACAGCTAAACATGGAGTGGTTTTTTTTTACTACATCCAGACAAAGCAAAAGCCATTATCAACACTAAATTTATATAAGAAAGGATAATACTAGTACAGATCAAAGAAGGAAATAGAACAACTTTTATACAAACATGTGCCCCATGTAACAACACTTACAGCGACGAAGACAAAGACGAGTATTTTGATAAACTTGCAGACACGCTAAATAATGTCAAGGAGACAGATGAACTAGTTGTGATGGGTGATTTTAAAGGGCGAATAGGCACACAAAGAACACCGTGGGAGGATTGCATGGGGCCATTCAGCGACACAGAGACTGAATGTAACAGCAATGGTTAACATCTACTCAACATATGCTCCAAACATGGACTAATAGCAGCAAATAGTTTTTTTCAACATTGTCGTAGCCACACCAAATCCTGGTATAAATGGAATGACATAGATCAAGCAACTCAAATTGACTTTATTCTAATTAGGAAATCAGACAGAGGACTACTATTAGATTCAAGAGCACTTCCAAATACAGAAGTTTATACTGATCACAAACCAGTCATAAGAAAAAGATTCCAACATACAGGAAAATAAGAAACAAAAAGGTAACCATCAATTATAGGAGGCTTCAGGAAAATATGGTTAAAGATTAATTCAATCAAGAAATAAAAAAAAATTACATAAGAACATCCCTGATGACTACTCAAGCATAGATAAGGAATGGGCAATTTTCAAGGCTGCCATGCTCGACACACTGGAAAATAAATGTGGAACAAAGAAAGTAGGGCAGGACAAAAGATTAAAAATAGCTTGGTGGAACAAAGAAGTTAAAGATAGCATATTCAAAATGAAGGTAGTGTTCAAAAAATGGATCACAACCAAATCTGAACAAGACTATGTTACAGAATTGCATGACAAAATGCCAAACGAACAATTAGAGCATTTAAAGATGAATCCTGGAGAATATATGGTGAACAGATGGCGACCCTTACCAAAGACTACCCAAGATAATTTTATAAACGTGTCAATACAATGAGAAACAGAGATGCATGCTACAACTCAACCACCATCACAAACAGCGAAAGAGGTATACCGATATTTAATCCACAACAAAGACTAGCAAGGTGGACAGAATACTTTCAAGAACTACTTAACCCCCCACATAACATAGAAAACCTCACTTTTGTGCGTAAAAGTCAGGGGCAACAAAAACCAAATTTCATACCGGCAGAAGTCAAAGCAGCTATACAGATAAGTCCTAAAAACAAATCACCGGGTCTAGATGGAATAACCAGAGAAGCTATTCGGGCCTGTGGGAAAACAGGAGTTAAATGAAGACTTTTTAATATAACATGGGAAGAAAGAAAGGTCCCAGATGATTGGCAACAGGCAATAATAGTACCAATATGGAAAAAGAAAGGCAATATGAGAGAGTGTGAAACATACAGAGGTATATCACTCCTGAGCCATATAGGGAAAATGTATGCAAAACTATTGGAACAGAGAGCTAGACCCATAGTTGAACAACAGTTAAGCAAAGCACAATTTGGTTTTCGGAAAGGTAAAAGTTTCACAGATGCACTATTTACACTTAGACAAATATATGAAAAAACTATCGAATATAGTGATCAGCGGAATATTGTGTTTGTAGATCAGGAAAAGGCTTTCAATAGAGTAGACAGATGCAAATTATGGACCATACTTGAAGGCTATGGGATACAAGGGCAACTGCTAGAAAACATCATAGCCATGTACCACTCAAGCTGAAATGCAGTAAGAACACAAGAAGGTATATCAGATATGTTCACAGTCAACACAGGAGTGAGACAGGGATGTTTGCTCTCACCTCTGCTATTTAATATCTACATGGACAGAAATCAGACCCTTTCCAAATAACATCTGGCTTGAAACAGGGTGATGCACTATCACCACTACTCTTCAATCTGGCTCTAGAGAAAGTTGTAAGGAAGGTAAAGGAGGAATGTGATATTGGAGGAACATCCAAGCTGCTTGGTTATGCAGATGATTTAGATATTATAGGGGAAAATGAACAAAAGACATTAGAAATATTGACTCACTTAAAGGAAAAAGCCCAACAGATGGGGTTGGTTATCAACCAAGATAAGACAGAATATATGGTAATTTCAAGAGAAGGAATGGCTAAAAACTCTGGCCACATACAAATAGATAATATGGCCATTAAAAAACGGAAACATACAAATACCTGGGTACAATCTTCAACTGCTCCAACATCATAAGGGAAGAAATACAAACTAGAATCAATTCTGGAAATAAGATATACTATGCACTACAACATCTACTAAAATCAAATGCGCTATCTCGTAACACCAAGATCATCATCATCATCATCATCATCTTCCACTTCTGCCGTCAAGCGTCGTGGGGAGGAATAATTTGCGTTCGAGCGCTCGGTGGACGGCACTGGATAGTGTCATTCTGTGTGGTTGTACAATGTCTCTGATGTCGTCAATCCATTTTCTTCTTGGACGTCCTCATGGTCTCGTCGCAGATGATCTTTGATGTAAGGCCAGTGATGGTAGTTGCTGATGTTGCATTCTAACGACATGGCTAAACCACTTGATCTTCTGTCGTTCAATAAATGTGGCACAAGGTGTTGATCCCACTGTCTGTCTGATAGTAGCATTTCTTACTCGGTCTCGGATTGTTAAGTTGGCAGCTCTCCTCAGGCATCTCATTTCGCAGGTGTTGATTTTGCGAAGGTGTAATTTGGATAAAGTCCAGGTTTGAGATTGATAGCATAGGGTTGGTGTGAATATGCTGTTTATTATCTGTCGTTTTGCGGACATGGGTATGTTTGGATGCTTCAGTAAGGGTGATAGTTGATATGTAAGTGCACTAGCTTTTTGACATCTGATTTCAATTTCTCTGTCCAATCTGCCGTCTTCTGTGATCATACTTCCAAGGTATTTGAATTCTTTAACTTGTTTCAGAGGTGTGTTATTTATCTGTATACTTAGTGGGCCTGGCGATCTGCTAACTTGCATTACTTCGGTTTTGGCTGTGTTTATACTCATATTGTATCTGCTGCAGGTTGAACTCAGATTAGTAATATGATTTTGCAGTCTGCCCTCATCGCTGTAAAACAGGCACTGATCGTCTGCAAATAGAAGTTCATTTATTCCTTGTGGGTCAGTTGTTTCATCTGGAGTAAAGAGTTCTAAATTTTCTGAATCTGTTCTGTCGAGACTTGCTTCATTGGAAATTCTATCCATGTAGATATTGAATAGCAGGGGGGAGAGCACACATCCCTGTCTCACTCCTGTATTGACTGTAAACATATTTGATATACCTTCTTGTGTTCTTACTAACACCAAGATCACAATATACAAAACACTGATCAGACCAGTTGTGCTGTATGGCTTTGAAACCTGAGTACAACAAAAGGAGATGAAGCCGTGTTACAAACCTTTGAGAACAGAGTTTAATATAGGCTAATAGACTACAATGGCTGGGGCACATAGAAAGAATGGAAGATAATAGGGAAACAAAACTCGCTTACACTATGGAAATTAATGACCGTAGACCCCGAGGTAGACCAAGAAAACGGTGGAGAGATAATATATATACAGACCTACAAGCACTTGGAATCAGCGACTGACAAGAGAAGGTCAACTAGAGAGACGAATGGAGATGGATTGTATCTGCAGCAAAGAACCTCAATGGCTCGTAACACTGAAGAAGAAGAAGATGGACAGAATATCCAAAGAAGCAAGTCTTGACAGAACAGATTAAAAAAATGTACAACTCTACTCCAGATGAAACAATTGATCCACAGGAAATAAATGAACTTCTATTTGCAGACGATCAGGCCTGTTTTACAGTGAAGACTACAAAATCATATTAATAATCTTAGTTCAACCTGCAGCAGATACAATATGAGTATAAACACAGCCAAAACCGAAGTAATGCAAGTTAGCAATATTGCTGGGCCCACACAGTTTACAGATAAATAGCATAACTCTTAATCAAGTTAAAGAATTCAAATATCCTGGAAGTATGATCACAGAAGATGGCAGATTGGACAGAAATTGAAATCAGATGTCAAAAAGCCAGTGCACTTACATATCAACTTTCACCCTTACTGAAACATTCAAACATACCCATGTCTGCTAAACGACATAATAAACAGCATATTCACACCAACCCTATGCTATCAATCTCAAACCTGGACTTTATCCAAATTACACCTTCGCAAAATCAACACCTGCGAAATAAGATGCCTGAGGAGAGCTGCCAACTTAACAATCCGAGACCGAGTAAGAAATACTGTTATCAGACAGACTGTGGGATCAACACCTTGTGCCACATTTATTGAAAGACAGAAGATCAAGTGGTTTGGCCATGTCATTAGAATGCATCACCATCAACTACCATCACTGGCCTTACATCAAAGATCATCTGTGATGAGACTAAGAGGACGTCCAAGAAGAAAATGCATTGATGACATCAATGACATTGTACAATCACACGGAATGACACTATCCAGTGCCACCCACCCGGTGCTGGAGAGCAAATTATTCCTCCCCATGACGCTTGATGGCAGAAGTGGATAATGATGATGATGACTGATCATGATTTTTAAATTGAGTGTTTTAGGTATTCTAGTAATGAGTTTTGAGTATTTACTGATGAGACCACCACAGATAGATAGGCCTTGAAAAACCAAATCTAATGGTACCTCAATGATGACTGGAAGTCAGTTCTAAGCAGAGATATCCACATCTGAGTGTCAGCATCTCTATAACAGAATTGATTTGCTATTCATGCTTTGAAGCTGAAAAAGTGTTCATTTTATCTCCACTTCCGGTCCAACCGAGATTGTCTCAAAATGGGTTTTTGACGGATATGAAATCTGACTTCATCCATATGTTCCGTGACTTATCCTGGCCAACTACAAACCAACGGACAACTGGGCCCGGAAACGACCACTTGCTAATCCTAGTTCCATATCCAGGTCTCACTTTTTTGCTAGAAATCGCAGGCAACGGTTGGGGCAAATTTAATAGTTCGAAAGGTAGACTTTTTACAAAGTATTTACTAACATCAGTAAGTCTACCAAACTGTTGTTAAATTGAATAAGCGCCCCGACCAGTAGTGAGAATCTGATTCTGGAACTAGAGTTGTTGTGGTTCACCCTCAGGCGGCACCCTCATCATCAATCACATCATGCAACGAGTTCACACACGATGGTTATGGTATTGCCTGAGTCACCAAGACCATGTTGAAATAGCAAGTAGTACAGTCATCTTCGCGTCATCATCAAGTGAGAACTGATGGACTGGAGAGGAAAGCTGCAGACAACTATCGTGGGAGCTATGGCTATGAGCTGAGTTGCAAACCATCAATCTGACTTCAACCCACCGCCGAGTGCTTTGCTGTGCTTCTATGATTAGATAACCCATGAAACAGCTTTGTTTGCTGTAGTAGCCAGAAACAAACATTGATAGGACAATTCATTTATTTTTCTCCCGAGAGGAGCCACTTTTTACTTTCATTTGTAATTAAACTGTGCGGTCTGATTTATAGACCATCACACAAAAACTTAACCCACTGTCTTTTTCACCTCATAATAATTAATAGTAGTGTAGTGTGTAAGGATAGAAGTTGAGTGAACTAGTTGTGTCTCTTCTGTATGTTATACTTGAGGGCACTGGGGGATTTTCTTCATCACAGGGTAGCGTGTCACTGCTAACTAAGTCAGCTATCATCTATCGGTGCATAGTGTCCAACATTACTTGCAGTTCCCTGTGCCACTGATAGGAAGGTAGACTCATCTGGGACCAGGATTCATACTACCTAGCCCCACTGCGAGCCTTTTTGTCTTCTTCTCCTACAGTGGACTGACCTCACCAAGGGTCAGTTTTCCTATCTACATCCTTACCTGTAGGGTTTCCTTTATACGGCTGTAGATCATGCGACAAGAGGTAAAGTGAAGCAAGTGATGAAATTCTCCAAATATATGTACAAATGGGTGCTGAATTCGAATATCCATCTAATTTATATCTTAATATTAAATAATCAAGCTCTAAAATTAAAATTTACTTACTTTTTGCCAAGTAATACAATTTATTGAAAACGTCACAATAATTTAAACCAATCGCTGTGCACGGAATATTAGGCTATATTGGGCCTGCGTGCCCCTTTGAAAATAAAGATTTTCGTTCGTTCGTTCTTCATTATAGCACCTTCCTCCAATAATATCTTTCCTGTTTTTGATTTCAAACACCCTGTATTTATTCTTATTTTTCTTCCTGTGAGCTCACTTATTTGTCTGTGCATACATTTTTTATCTTTAATGGAATTTAATTCAATTCTTTTGCATTGCTCGTTTTACCAACTTTCTTTTGCCTTCACACATTTATCTCTTATTTCTTTATTTATCTTAGCATACTCTTGTTTGTCATTTTTATTCTGTTTCCTTTTGTCCATCAGCATTAAGATTTCTTCATTCATCCATTTTTTCTGAGCTTTTTGGCTTCTCTCCGGTAATATTTCTTTGCTAGTTTGATGAACGGAGTCCCTTAACATTTCCCATTGTTCATTTATACTCTGTATTTTAGCTATTGCATTGTACCTATTTTTCAGTCACTCTGTATTGTTCTTGAATTTCTTTATCTACTTTCAGAACCTCTTTATTAATTCTCAAGTTTTTAACCATGTTTTCCCTCTCTTTAATCATACTTTTATTTGTCCACATAGTGGTACATGATCACTATTACCGTCAGCACCAGGCATTGTCTTTACATTAAATAATGCATTTCTACATCTTTTATTAATAAGTATACACAATGAATAGAATGATAAAGAAGGATAATGGCCGGGACTGAGCCAGTAACGTCGACTTAAGCGAAATTCTACTTATCTGAGTTCAACTTAAGTGGACTCGACTGTACTATCTTCACTGCAACACCATCAGTTAACAACACTGGTGCTACATTAACCCTTTACCGGGCAGATGCTTATCCATTTTTAAGCCCTTAACGGGCAAGATTTTTTCAGGTTCGGTAAAATTTCGGGTTACGTTAGTAAAAACATCACAAATAAGGTGTTAGTCAACCGATTTTAGTTAAATAAACAACACAATGAAGGGAAAAGCATGCAGAATATGTTACTCATGTGATTGTTGCCGGTAATCCATATATGAACACAAATATTTACGAAATACAGCACGTTGTTTGTGATTTTCAGTCATCTATACGGCAATTTATAAACACATTTTCAGAATCATAATCACTTTCTTTAAAGTCCGACTTACGACTGCTAATGCAAAGTAACACTTTTCACTTATATCTAGCTCTGATTAATAATCAACTTCGTGCCCTTCAATGTCACTTAAATTGAACCTAGTGAAATCTCGGCCATCACTTGAAAAATCGCCGAAATCCATTTTGAAAAACTAAGCGTAAAAACCCCGAAAACTATAAAAAAAAATCAGTTCATAATTCATAGTAGGCACTTGCAAGTGGCGGCCGCGTTATCAAGCTATCGGTGAAAGTGAAAGTAGCCATAGGAAGTATTGGAAAGCCGAGTGATCGTGTTTTTACAATGCATAATAGTCCCGGGTGCGTTGGGGCAGTTTGCCCGTTTAAGCGATCGGACGAGAACGGACGTTTCACCCGGTAAAGGGTTTAAGAAGATTTGATACAAGAGCAAGAGGGCCTCCAAGAAGAAAATGGATTGACGTCATCAAAGACATTGCAGAATCACACAGAATGATTGATTGATTGATTTTTCTAGGAACCGACATCACAGCATTCAGGGCATTCCCATAGGCTCTCCGTCCTCATCCTCAGCAGCCAGTGAAGCGTTTCAACACCAATAGTACCATTAGTAATCTGATTATATGTCCATCTCGCCTTTCCTCTGAGCGTGGTGCGTCGGCCAGATCCCCTCGTCACTCGCTGCCTCATTCTTGTCAGACCATGATGATCCATTTTCTCCTCCTAGGTGTACACATGCTCCCACAAGGCCGCAACCACGTCTGTCACACAGAATGGCACTATCCGCTGCCACTTATCGGACGCTGAAACGTCATCAATTCCTTCCCATGATGCTTGACAGCAAAAATGGAAGAAGAAGATGATGATCTTCAATGTTAAGTTTTGTTTATTGTCGTCTCGATTACAATAATTTTGTTTACTCTGATAATTATCTTGAAAATTACAAATGCAAACAGCGCTTGGATCGGCTCGCTTCTTGCCTTCATTTTTATCCCTATTGTTTCGGAGTACATTTTCAGCAAAGTTGACCTACTTAAAAAGAAATATGTAAGGGTACACATTGTTATTTACTTGTTCCGGTCAATTTACACCGATTTGCTCCTTTCATTGTCTACAATTTAAGTCTGCATAAAACAACACAAACATTGATGATGCATGGTGTGCCTATGACATATCGGTACATGCTAGTACTGTTATAGGAATCAGGAGACTAACACTACCGTCTGAGTTACAGGACCTGTACCATTAATGTTACGGTAACATATCGCTGCAGAAATCACAAGTCGGCTTGCAATGGTGCAAACATGTATAATGTTGCGTTTATTATTCTTATTTCACTATACACGGGAACAGAAAACACATAAAGAACAAAAACAATTATGGTACTCATTTTATAAACAAGAAATAAACATGTTTAATAGGGGACACAACATATTTTTTAAAACAATATTTCAAGAACTGAATTTGAAAATTCAGGCACTAGATCAAAATGTGCAGATGCCATGGTGACAAGTAGCCTGGATTTGTTTACCCCTGTATATAATACATGTTCATTTCATAGATGATACCTGCAGTGACTTATCAGGTACTATAGAACATTCACAGTAACTGTTAATTTTATAGATGTTCAAACAGTTTATTATAATATGTTGCCTGCCACTTTAATTTTTAACTAAATATTCTCTGTTTGTGTGTTTCAGAAATACACCACTGTTGTCAGAGTTGTGACTTCCTATTTCACATAAGTGCAGCCACAAATAGAGAAGATGGCATCTGATAACATTAAATTGAAGTTTCTGAATCAAGAACTTCCTGATACGTTCTGTGATTACAAAACTCATGACAGATTCAAAAACATGGTAGGCATGGAAGGTTGCTGTAGCATTGAAGACATGTCAGGATGCACAGACACAGGATCAAGAGTGACTGAAAATAAAATAACTCTCACTCACCATGAACAAATATCACTTGATGATAGTGGGATTGAGAATAGTTATAGAACATCTGTAAAACATGAAGAATGTGATAAACTGTCAGAGAGTATGTCATCTACCAATGAAATTAACACTAATGTAAGGTGTGTGGCAAATAAAACTGGTGAATTTCAAACTGTAGAAACACCAGTGAGGTCTACAGAAATTTCTGAGATGTCTCTTGATTATTATGATAGTCTTACCAGTTGTATTGATCAAAGAATAAAACTAGGAGCCACAACTTACATGTCTAAAGTTTGTGATCCAAATGCTGGTGCAGATATATATTTAAACAGAAAGATGAGAAAAAATTCAGTAGAGAAACCTTACAAGTGTGATGATTGTGGTGCAGCGTTTGCTAAAGCTAGTTATCTCAAGTACCATAAGAGAACACATACAGGAGAGAAATCTTACAAATGTGATGATTGTGGTGCATCTTTTATTAATGCTGGCATTCTTAAATGGCATTTGAGAATGCATACAGGAGATAAACCTTACAAATGTGATGATTGCGGTGCATCTTTTATTCATACTGGCCGTTTAGTCTGCCACTTGATAACACATACAGGAGAGAGACCTTATAAATGTTATGATTGTGGTATATCATTTACTCAATCTTGCAGTCTGAAGCTGCACAAGAGAACACATACAGGAGATAAACCTTACAAATGTGATAAATGTGATCAAATTTTTACTCAAGCTTCTAGTTTAATAGACCACAAGAGAGCACATACAGGAGAGAAACCTTACAAATGTGATGATTGTGGTGCATCTTTTACTAAAGCTGGCCATCTGAAGGTCCACAAGAGAACACATACAGGAGAGAAACCTTACAAATGTGATGATTGTGGTGCATCATTTACTCATGATGTGAATATGAAGACCCACAAGAGAATACATACACAAGAGAAACCTCACAAATGTGATGATTGTGGTGCAGCTTTTTCTGAAGCTCGCAGCCTGAAGAAACACTGGAGAACACATACGGGAGAGAAACCTTACAAATGTGATGATTGTGGTGCATCTTTTGCTCAAGCTTTCAGTCTGAAGCTCCACAGAAGAACACATACGGGAGAGAAACCTTACAAATGTGATGATTGTGGTGAAACTTTTACTCAAGCTTCTAGTTTGATTGGCCACAAGAGAACGCATACAGGAGAGAAACCTTACAAATGTCACGATTGTGGTGCATCTTTTTCTCGAGCTGGCGGTCTGAAAATGCACAAGAGAACACATACAGGAGAGAAACCTTACAAATGTCATGATTGTAATGCTTGCTTTACTCACTCTGGCAATCTGAAATGCCACATGAGAACACATATAGGAGAGAAACCTTACAAATGTGATAATTGTGGGGCAACTTTTACTCAAGCTTCTGGTTTGATTAATCACAATAGAACACATACAGGAGAAAAACCGTTCAAATGTGATAATTGTGAAGCAACTTTTAGTGCAGCTTCTTCTTTGATTTATCACAAGAGAACACATACAGGAGAGAAACCATGCATATGTGATGACTGTGGGGCATCTTTTGCTAATGCTAGCAATCTGAAAAAACACAAGAGAATACATACAGGAGAGAAACCTTACAAATGTGATGATTGTGGTGTGTCTTTTACTCATGCTGGCAATATGAAGAAACACAAGAGAATACATACAGGAGAGAAACCTTACAAATGTGATGATTGTGGTGCATCCTTTACTCAAGCTTTTAGTTTGATTCAACACAAGAGAACACATACAGGAGAGAAACCTTACAAATGTGATGTTTGTGGTGCATCTTTTACTAATACTAGCAATCTTAATTCCCATAAGAGAACACATACAGGAGAAAAACCTTACAAATGTGATGATTGTAATGCTTGTTTTACTCACCTGAGAAGCCTGAAATGCCACAAGTGGAGTCATACGGGTGACAAACCTTATAAATGTGATGATTGTGTTGCAACTTTTTCTCAAGCTGCTGGTTTGGTGAGCCACAAGAGAACACATACATGAGAGAAACCTTACAAATGTGATGATTGTGGTGCATGTTTTTCTCAGACTAGCAATTTGAGGAAACATCTGAGAATACACACAGGAGAGATGTCCTTAAAAATGTGATTTTCGTATGTTGTTTGCTAAGGCTGTGTCTGTAAGCCATCACAAGAGATCACATAAAGGAGAGAATCCTTACAAGTGTAATAATTTTGTTGCATCATTTACTTAGCTGCCATCTCGCATGGCACATAACAATACATACAGGGTATAAACAGCACACATGTGATGAGTGTGACACATCATTTACTTGTACTGTCAAGCAGAAGCACCACACAAGAATGCATACTTGAGAGATACTTTACAAATGTGATCATTTACTCAAGCTGGCAGTTTTAAGATAAATTTGAAAACACACAGAGGGAAACCTTACAAATGTGGTGATTGAGATGCATCTTTTCCTCATGATTTTAATCTGAAGCTTCAGAAGAGAAGTCTTACAAATGTGAAACTGTAGTTTATCATCTCACTTTCTTGTGCTCTTTATCCCTTATTAGAGTGCAAGCTTGCAACCAACTTGCATCAACCCATCCTAACCTGTGCTATCTTTTTCAGCTCCATGTTTTTGATCCATAAAGTTAGTTCATATCCTTTACAGCACATCCCAGTCAACCCCAACATTTATTGGCTGTTTGTGATTTTCTAGGCAAGTTTATGTTTAGCAGTTTGCCATTGTATTCTGATTGGCTAACACTCATACCATTGTGAACAAGAATGCCAAGTGATCTGCTCCCTAATCCCTGACTATGAAGCTGGTAAGTCAGGATTGTGAGACTGTCAACTATCCCTAAGCCAATGATTCATAAAGTAGTACTGACTAAACATTTGAGTTCAATATTTTAAATTTGGTGCTAAACTGACATTCCTTTGACTTCCACCCATTTCCTAGTACTATGATGGGTTACGGCATAAGGCAACATGTAAAGACATGCAGTGTAGAGTCTTGCCACTGTGATGTCCTGTAAAGGATATGCAACTAACTTTTATTGAATACCACATACAATTATTAACTTAATAAAGGCAACATACAGAGACATGCAGGGCAAAATTCTCCATCCTATTTGGTGCTTGGGACAAAATAGAAGGAATCAAATAGAATGAGAGAATCACCAATGTGGAGCTCGTGGAGAGAACTAGACAAACACCTGTGTGGAGCTCATGGAGAGAACTAGACAAACACCAGTGTGGAGCTTGTGGAGAGAACTAGACAAACACCAGTGTGGAACTCATGGAGAGAACTAGACAAACACCAGTGTGGAGCTCGTGGAGAGAACTAGACAAACACCAGTGTGGAGCTCGTGGAGAGAACTAGACAAACACCAGTGTGGAACTCATGGAGAGAACTAGACAAACACCAGTGTGGAACTCATGGAGAGAACTAGACAAACACCAGTGTGGAACTCATGGAGAGAACTAGACAAACACCAGTGTGGAGCTCGTGGAGAGAACTAGACAAACACCAGTGTGGAACTCATGGAGAGAACTAGACAAACACCAGTGTGGAGCTCGTGGAGAGAACTAGACAAACACCAGTGTGGAGCTCGTGGAGAGAACTAGACAAACACCAGTGTGGAACTCATGGAGAGAACTAGACAAACACCAGTGTGGAACTCATGGAGAGAACTAGACAAACACCAGTGTGGAACTCATGGAGAGAACTAGACAAACACCAGTGTGGAGCTCGTGGAGAGAACTAGACAAACACCAGTGTGGAACTCATGGAGAGAACTAGACAAACACCAGTGTGGAACTCATGGAGAGAACTAGACAAACACCAGTGTGGAACTCATGGAGAGAACTAGACAAACACCAGTGTGGAACTCATGGAGAGAACTAGACAAACACCAGTGTGGAACTCATGGAGAGAACTAGACAAACACCAGTGTGGAACTCATGGAGAGAACTAGACAAACACCAGTGTGGAACTCATGGAGAGAACTAGACAAACACCAGTGTGTAACTCTTAGAGAGAACTAGACAAACACCAGTGTGGAACTCATGGAGAGAACTAGACAAACACCAGCGTGGAACTCATGGAGAGAACTAGACAAACACCAGTGTGGAGCTCGTGAAGAGAACTAGACAAACACCAGTGTGGAACTCATGGAGAGAACTAGACAAACACCAGTGTGGAACTCATGGAGAGAACTAGACAAACACCAGTGTGGAACTCATGGAGAGAACTAGACAAACACCAGTGTGGAGCTCGTGGAGAGAACTAGACAAACACCAGTGTGGAGCTCGTGGAGAGAACTAGACAAACACCAGTGTGGAACTCATGGAGAGAACTAGACAAACACCAGTGTGGAACTCATGGAGAGAACTAGACAAACACCAGTGTGGAACTCATGGAGAGAACTAGACAAACACCAGTGTGGAACTCATGGAGAGAACTAGACAAACACCAGTGTGGAACTCATGGAGAGAACTAGACAAACACCAGTGAACCATGAGGTGAAGAAAAGACTCTGACACTGGATAGGACAAACATTGAGAAAACCTGAGACTGGTATAACTAGAAAGTCTATTGTCTGGAATCCATGGATTTACATAAAGGAAAACCTGAGACTGGTATAATTAGACAGTCTATTGTCTGGAATCCATGGATTTACATAAAGGAAAACCTAAAAACATGCTAGTGTCTCAATGGGGGAATGAAGGGGGGAAGAGGAATGTATTTGTAGACCTAGTTGTTGTGACCTCCCAGTGTTTAGTTTTATCTTGTATCTGATTATGTGGGACAGTAGGACAGTGTCATTAGTAAAATTCACATTATCAGATTTATTAGTCAGAATCCATTGAATTCCATTTCTGGCAGTAGTTATTGGTGGCCCCATAATTCAGTCTAGAGTCAATAAGAATATAAAAGATGACAAAAGGTGTCCCTGTCTTCTTATTTCAGATGTACTTGTTAGTTTTCACTCATGAAGAATTCTGCATTGCATGTCTTTATCCATCCATCCATCCATCATGTGCCATGCCGGTAAGCATGGGCGATCATGTTCTGCCATCTGACTCAATCACCAGAGTCGTGGATCAGCTCCGTGTTTCTGTCTCGACCATGACATGTGGCCAAGCCATCCGGGTACTTAATTCTTGGTCTTTCCCTTGGTCTCTTCCCTTCGATCTTGCCATTTGTCACCAAGTTCTCCAAGTCATTTCTTCTCATAACATGCCCAAAAAATTTTGACTGTCTACGTCTAATTTCTCTAATCAGTTTGCGATTTTCATTTGTTTCTTGAAGAACTTGTTCATTGGTTTTTCTGTCTGTCCATGGTATTCTTTGCATTTTCATCAAAAACCACATTTCCACAGCCATCAGATGTTTTTCAGCTTGTCTGCTCATTGTCCATGGTTCACATCCATATAAAAGTACAAGTGTAAATAAAAGTACAAAAGTTTTTATCTGTTACCATTATTAAGTTATTACTGTTCAGTGGGATTCTGTATGTGTTATTTGTTTACGTCAACTTTCTTAAATGCCACTAGATAACACATACAGGAAAGACACTTTACAAGTGTGATGGCTGTGATGCATCTTTTATTCAGACTTGACTCTGGAGTGCCACATAAGAACATTTATAGAATAGTGCAAAGATCTTTAAAATATGAATGGATGATGGTTTATTGAGTCTAGAGTTAGTCTGAGTAGTTACTTTCAACTGTCCATGGGTTAACATGAGTGGTGTGTAGGAAAGCATACATCCTATGAATGGATGAGCTGGGAAAACCATAGATAACATATAACAGTGTTTGACAATGGTTTATTCTGCTAATGAGCATTCAGTGGAGATTGTCATGGTAGCCATAGAAGGAGAGTGATACTAAAATAAGTAAATAATCCATTCAGTGGGGATCTTCATGCTAGCCACAGAAGGAGAGTAATACTAAAATAAGTAAATAATCCATTCAGTGGGGATCTTCATGCTAGCCACAGAAGGAGAGTAATACTAAAATAAGTAAATAATCCATTCAGTGGGGATCTTCATGCTAGCCACAGAAGGAGAGTAATACTAAAATAAGTAAATAATCCATTCAGTGGGGATCTCCATGCTAGCCACAGAAGGAGAGTAATACTAAAATAAGTAAATAATCCATTCAGTGGGGATCTCCATGCTAGCCACAGAAGGAGAGTAATACTAAAATAAGTAAATAATCCATTCAGTGGGGATCTTCATGCTAGCCACAGAAGGAGAGTAATACTAAAATAAGTAAATAATCCATTCAGTGGGGATCTTCATGCTAGCCACAGAAGGAGAGTAATACTAAAATAAGTAAATAATCCATTCAGTGGGGATCTTCCATGCTAGCCACAGAAGGAGAGTAATACTAAAATAAGTAAATAATCCATTCAGTGGGGATCTTCATGCTAGCCACAGAAGGAGAGTAATACTAAAATAAGTAAATAATCCATTCAGTGGGGATCTTCATGCTAGCCACAGAAGGAGAGTAATACTAAAATAAGTAAATAATCCATTCAGTGGGGATCTTCATGCTAGCCACAGAAGGAGAGTAATACTAAAATAAGTAAATAATCCATTCAGTGGGGATCTTCATGCTAGCCACAGAAGGAGAGTAATACTAAAATAAGTAAATAATCCATTCAGTGGGGATCTTCATGCTAGCCACAGAAGGAGAGTAATACTAAAATAAGTAAATAATCCATTTGTACACCTTCAGCCGTATTGGGCATGTGGTGATATTTGTATAGAACAATCATCACTGCAGGAGCCATGTTTTCATATTTGTATAGAACAACATCACTCCAGGGGCCATGTGTTCATGTTTGTATAGAACAATCATCACTCCAGGGGCCATGTGTTCATGTTTGTACAGAACAATCATCACTCCAGGGGCCATGTGTTCATATTTGTATAGAACAATCATCACTCCAGGGGCCATGTGTTCATGTTTGTATAGAACAATCATCACTCCATGGGCCATGTGTTCAATATCACTCCAGTCATCTTTATTCCCCAAGATGTTTTCTGGTAGCCATTTTATTTTTTGTGGGTGTTCATTCACTTTGAACTAAAGCGTATTCCATGCACATGTGACTACTTCTAGTGCACTGGGCTGAGTTTTGCATGTGGATTAGCTTCCCATCAGGTTAACTCACTCTAACTTCAGAGGTGTCTGGTACCCATTTTAGTCTGGGTCGACATGGGAGCACTGGTAAATTCTCTAATCCACCTCAGATTCAAACCCATCACCAGTGGCCAGCAGGCTGGCATGTAACTACTACATTGCTATGGCTCCCACAGAAGGAGATTGGCCAGCCCTAATACTCCTGTAGTTAGATATTTGTGACAATAAGTGTTGTGACCTTACTACAAGAATACATTTAGCAATATGTTCTAGGTCATTGTTCTTATTTATGTTATTTGAGGAATGTGTCAGTAAAATAAATGAATATGTGACTGACATTGTTGTTCATTGATTTGTAGAATGCTACAGTTATTGCTAGGAATTCTTCAAGGATAAGAGAGGTATTTAAAATTGTAGTATCCTGGCAGACAGAAACTTCATTCATGTGTCTTTTTTAATAGAGGATTTTATCTGAAGCACCATAAATGAACACAGACAGAAAAGAACCATTGTGATATTTGAAGCATCGTAAAAGAACGCATGTAAGGTGGTGTTTTAAACACCACAAAAGAAAACATTGGAAACACTGTGATATTTGCATACTTTACTGATACTGAGACCAAGGGAAATGATGCTGGATGGATTGCGACAGTGGCATGGAGGAATATCAACTGTAGAATTGATCCAGAAAACCAAAGACTGAGGTCTGTGGGGAGTCATGGACGCCTACGCCAGTCGACATGGCACTTGATGATGATGACTGATACTTACCTGTGAAGAGGCAACAGACAAATGTAATATTTATTGTATGTATTTTATATGACCGTCTGGTATGTCATGAGAGAACATTAATAGGAGATGATCCTGATGCAGTGTTTGCCTACCAAACTGGTACATACACCAGCAAAGTTGCACCTGAGCTGTGATACGACTTCTGTGGGCGCTTTTTAACCGGGTTAACCTTCCCAGTTACTAAGGTACAACATCATGCACCAAATACATCTCATGGTGTGATCGGACATCTTGACTTTACATATGGTCTCATGTTCACCTTTACTTTCGTATTGTCCCATGCTCACCTTTGCTTTATTTATTGTCTCACATTCACCTTTACTTACTGTCTCATGTCTCCATCCATCCATCCATCATGTGCCATGCCGGTAAGCGTGGGCGGTCATGTTCTGCCATCTCACTCGATCACCGGAGTCGTGGATCAGCTCAGTGTTCTTGTCTTGACCATGCCACATGGCAAAGCCATCCAGGTATTTACTTCTAGGTCTTCCCCTTGGTCTCCTCCCTTCGATCTTTCCAGTTGTCACCAAGTTCTCCAAGTCATTTCTTCTCATAACATGCCCAACAAATGTTGAATGTCTACATCTAATGACTCTAATCAGTTTATGATCTTTATTTGTTTCTTGATGGACTTGTTCGTCGGTTTTTCTGTCTGTCCATGGTATTCTTTGCATTTTCCTCAGAAACCGCATTTCCACAGTCATCGGCTGTTTTTCAGCTTGATTGCTTATTGTCCATGCTTCACATCCATACAAAAGTATAGGTTCTATGTAGCACTTCAACACTCTTTTCCTCATGTCAATTGATATCTTTTTATTGATCAGTATGTTTTTCATTTTGCAAAAGGCTACCTTCGCAATGGCAATTCTTTTTCTAATCTCTTCAAGGTATCTCCCATCAAATGTTATGACTGTGCCGAGATAACTGTATCGATTCACTTGCTTAAGAATATGCTCATTTACTCGTATATCACATTGTGGTATTTCCTTCTTCCCAGTGATGACCATAATCTGTGTCTTCTTAATATTCAGTTCTAACCCTAGTTGTTTACTGTGTTTGCAGGTCCTGTTCATTGTCTGCAATCAAGACTGTATCATCTGCATATCTAATATTATTGATGTATCGTCCTCCAATGTTGATTCCTTCCATATCTTCTATATTTCTGAAAATATTTTCACTGTACATGGAAAAATGATCTGGAGACATTACACATCCCTGTCTCACACCGCTTTTAATAGGCTGATATTGACCTACATTGTTATCAATTCTGATGGCAGCTTGTTGTTTCCAATATATGTTTTTTATAAGTGTAAGGTCTTTTCCATCAATTTGTAGATATTCAAGCATCCTTATCATGTCAACATGTCTCACTTTATCGAAAGCCTTTGTGTAGTCAATAAAGTAAAGATATAGATCTTTGTTTACTTCTTTAGAATGTTCAATTACTTTTCTCAGCATATACACAACATTTACTGTGCCCTGGCCTTCTACAAACCCACATTGTTCTTCTCCTCTTTCAAGTTGTATTTTCTTCCTAACTCTTTGCATGATCATTCTCAGCAGAATCTTCTTGATGTGGCTCATTATACTAATTGTTCTATGTTGATCACATTCCATGGCTCCTGATTTATTCGGGATTGCAATAAATATAGAATTACATAATTCAGGAGGTATATCTCCAGTATCATATACTGCGTTCTGCAGTCTGGTGACTTGGTCTATTACATATTCTTCTAAGGCATTGATCATTTCTATTGTAATGTTATTTGTACCCGGGGTCTTGTCAGTTTTCATATGGTTAAGAGCAATCTGAACTTCCATCTTCAAAATTGATGGTCCTTCATTATTATTCCGATGTTCATATTGTTCTTCTCTTGTATCATCATAAGGGTCTTTCACATAATCTGACCACGCCTGTAACATCTGATCTTTTTCTATTATGATTTTGCCATCTTTGGTTTTTAGGCAACCCGTTGATGTTTGTGTTCTTTTGTTAGTGATATCATTAATTCTTTTGTGCATTAATTTGGAATTCTGGGTGTTGTGTTGGTTTTCAATTTCCTTGCAATTTTCCTCAAGCCATGTTTCTTTTGCCTCTTTGCATAGCTTCCTAATTTTCCTGTGAATCTCTTCATATTTTTCCTTGTTATTTTTGTTATTTCTTCTTACTTCCATGAGTCTTAAGATGTCTTCCGTCATCCATTTCTTGCATCTTATTATCTTTATTTTTGGGATGGTTGTTTCTTCAGCTTGGTTGGCTGATTTCTTTAATATTTCCCGTTGGTCACTGGCGTCTTGAAATAATATTTCCATATCGGACAATGCATTGAATCTGTTCTTTACCTCTACGTTGAATTTCTCATGTCTACCGTTACATATTGTCTCACGTACAGTTTACTTTCCTTATTGTCACATATTCACCTTCACTTTACTTATTGTCCACTATTTCCAAGGACTTGTGCTTTCACGCATCGAGTATGCCCTGGCCATCCTCACTGTCAGCCCTACACAGATTGGAAGACTTGAAAAGGTACAAAACGAAGCCATGCGCATCATTTTGGGCTGCACGAGAGACACCAGCTGTGTAGCAGTGAGATACCTCCTTGACTTCCCGACAATGGAACACAGGATCAAGATCTGGAGAGCTCGTGCATACTGAAAAATAAGTGCAGATGAGCAGCACCCTCTGCATGACGCTATATTCAGAGAAAAGGGTGACAGGCTAAAGAGGGGCAAATCATGGATGGGTCGGGCAGAAGATGTCGTCAGACAGGTCTGCAGTCTTACCAGTATCAACCCCGGCAAGGAATGGGTGCCGGTGCCTCCAGCTTTTAAGTGTACCTTCTCCTGCATTATCACACTCGACAGACGGTGCAGAGAGCAGAACCCTGCCGCTGTCAATGCAGAGGTTAACGCGCTCATCTATGAACACTCAGATGGCCCCGAAGTGCTCATCTATACAGATGGATCTGTTGTAAAGCAGCAGAGAAGTGCGTGGGCATTTACAGCCCGTTCGGCGGGCCGAACCGTTCAAGAATCCAGTGGTGCCCACTTTATGACCACGAGCAGCATGACGATGGAGGTGATGGCAGTTACACAGGCTTTCATATGGCTGGAATCATAGCATTATACCAACGTGTGTGTACTAAGTGATTCAATGAGCATGATTCAGAAGGTCGAAGCTGGATCTGTACGTAGACAGTGGACTGAATCGCTGCGGAAGTCTGTTGTCCGTAAAGTCACCTTCATCTTCGTCCCGGGACATGCGGGAGTCGAGGGAAATGAACGAGCTGACAAACTGGCTGGCTCTGCACCCCCTGTAGATGGCCAGCCCATGGATCGTGCCGATGTTATTAACGTCCTTAAAGATATGGCGAGAACAGAGGACTTTGACGTCAGTGATTCCACATCGCTGTCCAGGATGAAAGACCTTGGAGTAAGAATCGGCACAGCCAGACGCGAGAGGTACATCGGGGAAACAAAGCGCCTCGTCAACCAACACAGAACTGGCACTATTAGCCACCGGACGCTGATGAATATGCTGGAGGGAGGTTCTGAGCACCTATGGACATGTCCGGAGTGCATCGAAGATACCCCAACTGATAACTGATATTACGAATTATTTCTTGTTCACCTTTACTTTAATTGTTGTCTCATGTTCGCCTTTATTTATTGTCTCACGTCCACCATTACTAATTCTTTCATGTCCACCTTTACTTATTGTCTCATTTTCACCTGTACTGAACCTATTGTTTCATGTCCACCTTTACTTATTGTCTCATGTTCACCTTTACTGTACTTAGTGTCTCATGTTCAACTTTACTTTTTTTTTTTTTAATTGTCTCAGTCCACCTTAACTTATTATCTCACATCCACCTTTAATTATTGTCTCTCGTCCATCATTACTTTACTTATTGTCTCATGTTCACCTTTACTTTACTTATTGTCTCAAATTCACCTTGACTTGACTTATTGTCTTATCTTCACCTTTACTTTTCTTTTTGTCTCATCTTAACCTTTACTTTACTTATTGTCTCATCTTCATCTTTACTTATTGCCTCATCTTCACCTTTACTTATTGTCATATTCAATACTTTACTTATTATCTCATGTTTACATAACTATTTTTATTATCTCATTTGGTGATGTTGAGCTAAGAACTGACATTACTGCACCCAAGACATTCCCACACACCATATGTCCCCTCGTTCAATGTTCAGCAAAGAGTCATACTGCTAATTGTTCCAATTGCTATCGGATTGAAAGCTCTCCTGGTCTTCCCTCTCAGTTTTTAGATTTGTCCAGAACCTATGCCAATCTCCCGCCATATAATTCTCCCCACATAGGGTATTTATTCCGTTCCCCGCTTTCTCCACCTGATCCAACAGGCGCTGAACCACCTCATCCGTGTTCATAGGTAATCTATCATCACGAAGTGTGTTCCCTTGCCATCAGCTTGTTTATTCTCCCGCATGACCAGGGCAGAAAATCCATAAAATTTTTAAGTCTGTGACCTTTGATGCGAGGCAAGCCATTCTACACGAAACATTCCTTTCTTCACCTTGCCTAGCATACTCTATGAGTCCATATAATTAATACAATGTGTGTTGAAGCGGTCTCCACCAACCACCGGAAGGCTGTTGTTGCAGTTTTCACCTTCAGTCTCATGCTGAAGGTTGTAATCTCCTATGCTAAACTCTCCTTTTTCAAGCATTGTCCATTAGCCTTCGAAATGAAATCCCAACCACTACATCTGTCTCTCACCGTTGACCCATCGGTATAGATCACTATGTCACTGTCAGCAACTCACTTGCGACAGGCATACAAGGATTCCCTTCTTTTGAACTACACGAAAGTGACAACTCGTATTGTTTGCAAAAGGATACATTTTATTTGGAGCTGATAGTATATGAGCTCCACGAGCGGAATACCACATCGGTATTAAACATCATAGTATGTTACAAAGATGTAATGAGGAGATGGTGTTAATGATAATAACTACTGAAGCTAAGCCTAAGTCCTAACTATTAATACTGTCCTTCTTAACAACAAAGTATTCACAGCGGATATACAGTCCGTCGCCTACGCCGTCAAGTCCAAGTCTGAACAAGCTCCCTGTGGCGTGGTCAGCCACGAGCAATCAGCTCTCCGTGCATCCGCTGGTTTACGTGCTTGGAGTTCCAGCACGCTGGTCACTTGGTTATGGTAACCAGTATTGCGTGGTCACTTCTCGTGATGCGGGTTTCCCAGTCTCTTGGGTAACCCCAGCTCACGTACACTCGTTGCCCTCCTGGTTGACACGAGTGTGTCCCGTTATAGCACTATTTATAGTGTTTGTGTCCCTTCTGTCTGGTTTCCTAGATCGCTATGTTACTTACCTCTTCTTTAGCTCTCTTTAGCTCTTCTTAGCTCTGAGCTCTTACGTAGCTCTTTGACAGGCTCTCCGTCTTCCCCTGTTGTATTACAAACTTTTAAGTTATGGGGTAACACAAGTCGGAATCTCAACAAAAATTGGTTGTATAATTTTGTCAAAGACTTCGTAAGTTCTCTACTTCTTTTCTGGGGATAGGACAAGATCTCTCCTTTCCCTTGTCACACTGTTGTATTACTTCACTTGGCTAATTGAGTAGCCCACCACACTAGTACAGTTGGCTATAGACTGACATTATATTTCTGGGAATTGTGTGATCCAGAACCAATGCCACAAGACCTGTCCTCCAATTGTCCAATAAATTGACAATCCCATACAACTTGCCTCTGTTACGAGTGCAATACATGGACAATAAATCTTCATGCTCCCATATAATAATTACCCCAACTAGTATACATGCTTTATGTGCCACTCTTCACCTTTTAGCTTCCGCTTGTGAAGAAATAGTTAAGTGTTACACTAAGGTTTTCGAGATGTTATTGTGTCCCCTGTTAGAGTAGTTACCGTTCTTTGCAAGTAATGATGTATGCAACTTTATGTGTTAGTTTTCCTGGTTGGTTGCGTGTTTTCTATTAAACTAAAGTGTATTTAAATTACTAATATGTGTATGCGTTTATAATTTACGTGTATGTACTCTTTCGAGCGCCGTAAAGCGGTTTCTTGTAGCCACAAACGAGCGTGTTAGCCTGATTTATGACTACTGTCCCGTTTTAAGATGCTCAAAATATATTTTCTAAGTCTATCACTAAAGTATAGCAACTACAAAGATAAGAAAATCTCAACAACATATTGTTCACACAGATTGACACAGACGAGTTACAACAAGTCGTATTGTGCGGTGAAAAAAAAATACCGCAAAATCTCTCAATCTTCTTATTTAATTCACTCTCTCCCTCTCATTCACACATCTTTCATTCTCTTTCATCCGACAGTTGTTTTAAAATATTAATTCAGTCATTAAAATATGGTTCATGAAACAAAAATGGGTGAACAATAAATATATACAATAAATAGTTGGCTGAATTTAAACAGGTTTTCAAGCCAAATGACTGTGCTGTGTTTCTGCACTCGTCATATCTGTACAAAAATATACATGGTTGCGAGGATTGTTTGCTACCAATCCTGTGGTAATGACTGACATAACTAATCTATTGTAAGTTGGTGTACTGTTCTAAATTAATCTAAGGGAACTAATCTAATTAAATAAAGGGGAAAGTGGGTTAGTTACCTTAAAGTGTTATTAGTACATGGAATGATGTAAATTACTAAATGATGGGGTTAATTTGTAAGTGATGTTTTAATTAACTAAATATATAAATAAATGTGTTTAAGTGGTGATAAACTAAAGTAATGTTTCATAACTGGAAATAAGATGTAGGTGTTAAACTAAATGAGTTCTTAACTAAATGTAGGTGAATTATAACTTTGAAATGTCCTAAATCAAGTTATATAGGTAAATCTACATTCATAATTTTAATATCACTACAAAAATATAAAGTTATACGCAACTGTTTATAAAAACATGTTATATACATATCACATATAATTTCTACTTAACTAACTTAACTAATTACATCCAGGTGTGATGTTGGAGCAGTGTCCTCTGTAGAATTTCCTCAAAAATAGAGTTCACCTAGACAAAGTCTGATTTACGCTCTCATCCTGGGTAATGTTCCTACTTCTGGTATTCAACGATCTGTGTAGGTTCGAAATCTAATAGTTCGATCCACTCACGGGTTATATAAGTGGTAGTGGTGTATGTGTCTATTCATTTCACTATTACTGACACAGTTTATATTACACCGGTTTAGACTGGCGATGGTAACGCACTATAGTGTTCATAATCACCACATAGCGCACTAGGTAATTACAGTGTTTTTGGTGATGTAAGGTCACTCTCTTCTCTTATTTCAGGTATCTCAATGTGAGAAGGTCGGCTCAATGTGTCAGCCAGAGAATTCATGCTTCCCTTCAAATGCTTAATAGTGAAGGCATAATTTTGCAGTATCAAGGACCACCTGTAGATCCTATTATTGCGATGGACCCCGGACTGCATTACAGTCAGCGGTGAATTATCGGTTTCAATGACAAACTCTGTACCCGCTAGGAATCGATGAAGTTTCCTGACACAATAGATCACGCTAAAAGCTTCCAATTCAGAGGCTGAGTATCTTCCTTCAGCAGGAGTGATTTTCCTACTTACATACATTATCGGGTGAAAAATTCCCTCGTAAAACTGGCCTAAGATGCCAGAGATGGAAATAGAACTTGCGTCTCCGGGAAGGTTAACCCGGTCAACAAATGCCCGCAGAAGTCGGATGTATCGGCCTAACGGCGCAAGAACGCAGCTCTGCTGTAAACAGGCACAACGCAATCACATCCGGAAAAAAAACTCCGGATAAACGAAGAAGAAGAAGAAGAAGAACTTGCGTCTGTACGGAGGAAATACATAAGATTTTGATTAGGCAAATGCAAATTAGGTGGAACGCTAAACATACGTTTCAATTTTGATAAAGCACCAATTAACTGTGCATCTTGAACATTTAATTTTACAGATGCTTTCAAAATATCAGAAAAAACACTGGTGATTTCAGCCAAATTGGGTATAAATTTGCTGTAATAATTAACCAGACCAAGCAAACTTCGGACCTGTTTCTTGGTCGTTGGCATAGTTAAATTGATAATCTTGGTCACAATTCTCTCATCTGTTCTAAGTTGGTCTCTGTTGATCGTATGGCCTAGGAAATCAATTTCTTCTATTCCCAACTCCACTTTGGTTGGTTTTACGGTAAGACCGAATAATCGCAATCTATCGAAGACAAGTCATTGTTTCTGTAAGTGTGATGTCCAGTCGATGGTATGGATACATATGTCATCAATATAAGTAGATGAATTAGTAACTCCGTGCAAAAGGTCCCTAGTGAGTCGAACAAAAGTGGCTGGAGCATTACGAAGGCCAAAAGGAAGGAATCGCCACTCATATAGACCTAGAGGTATTAAGAATGCTGTTAAAGGTATAGACAATGAGTGCATCGGGATTTGCCAATAACCTTTTGTAAGGTCAAGTTTAGAAAAGATACATGATGTTGACATATCAAGGATGAGATCTTCACATGATGGGATAGGTTCTGCATCGACTTTGGTCACGTTATTTAATCGGCGATAGTCGACACAGAGGCGAATAGTCGAGTCCTTTTTCTTCACAATGACAATAGGAAAAGAGTATTCTGACTGTGATTTCTGAATTATTCCACTCCACTCAAGATTTAGAAGTTCCTTGTCGAGACTTTCCCTGTAATTCAATGGGATGGAATAAGGTCGGCATTTGATAGGGGTATTATCAGTCAGAGTAATGGAGTGTTCTATCCTGTACGTCCTACCTGGGATGTCGGAAAAAATGTCCCTGTACTCCGTTACTAACTCTATGATTTGTCGTCGTTGCTCGTCTGTGAGTTTTGGTTCTAAATGTATGCTATCAATTGTCCCAGTCGTGTCTCATGTCGGGACTGGTAATTCTATTCCATCGTCATCTGATTAAGTACTGTTGTTGTACTAACTGTGTGTTCTGTTTTCTGGCTAGGTGTGTTTGCAATGTCGTCGTCCTCTGTCGCCCTACCTAGTGTAGTTGTGTTGTGTACGTCTGTCGTCCGGTTGTTTGGTGTAGGTGCATTATGTTCGTCTGTCATCAGTTCTTGTCGTGAGAAATAAGGCTTCAGCATGTTGATATGAAATATCTTTAATTTTCGGTTTATCGATATTTCATAATCGACATCTGATATCTTTCGTTCAACTTTGAATGGCCCTTGCCATGACGTTAGTAACAAGTTACGTTTATCTGGTAGTAAAAGCAGAACCTTTTGATTGGGTTCAAGGTGTAGGTTTTTGGCACCCTTATTTGCATAATTGCGGTACATCTGGCCTTTTCTCTCCAAAGATGATTTGGCTATTACACACGCCTTCATAGTTTTATCGCGTGTCTCTGTTACCATCTCGTATGGTGTTACTGAGGTTGGACTCTCTATTGAGCTAGTGATTAGCTGATGGTAAATTGTTAGCGGTCCACGAGGGTTCGCCCCATAAACTAACTCGAAAGGTGAGAAACCCGTACTTGAGTGCGGAATTTCTCGATAGGCAAACAGCACCGCTGGTAATAGAGTATCCCAATCAATTGGGTTCTCCGCTGTTACCTTTGCCAGCATGTGTTTTAGATCACCGTTAATTTTTTCTATAATTCCATTGCTGGCAGGATGGTAGGGGTTACTGAAATGCTGTTCTATTCCTAGCAATTTTGTTAGGGCTTGCATAGCAGCTAAAATAAACTGGGTTCCTCGGTCGGATAAAATGATTCGAGGAAATCCGAATCGACAAAATAGATGTAAAAATACATTTGCCACATCTTTGGAGGTGATGTATTTAAGTGGCACCGCTTCGATCCACCTTGTACAAAGATCCACAAGGGTTAGTATGAACCGGTTTTCTTTGTTCGACACCTGATTCAGGGGTCCAACAATATCTACCGCTACACTTTCGAATGGTCTAGAGGCCAATATTGAACATTGAACCTCGGCTGTTACATTCTTTCCCTTTCTCACTAAATGTTGGCAAATGGTACATGACCGACAAAAAGATTTAATATCGTTACAAAACTTCAGCCAATAGAAGTGTGACAAAATTCTGGCTCTTGTTTTGTCATAGGCCAAATGTCCAGCAAACGGTGAATCATGCGCAATCTTTAGCACATTTTGTCGGTGTTTTAAAGGTAACACCGTCTGCTGAATTTCATGGTTATTGGTGGTATAATAACGCATGAGAATTCCATTATGTATTTTAAAATACCAAGATGCATTTTTAGTTACTTTCGCTCGCTCACCTAACAATTTAAAATAAGGTGCGATAGTTTGATCGGTGCGTTGTGCCTCGATAAACTCTTGTCGAGTGGTATTGGTACTAGCACCGCTGGGTGTTAACAACTGTAACGTTTCATTTTGTAGGTCAGTATAATGTGTTTGGGTCTCTGACCTAGTTACAGCATTATCCGTGTTTGTTTGTTTCCAGGCTAGTATTTCGGCATCAGTACATTGTTTTAATGATGGCAAACAACCTAATATCAGGTCAGTACAGGGATTTTGCAAAATCGCGCACGTAAATGTGCTGGATAGGAACGGGGTGTTTATAAGAACTTTTGCCAGCGGGTATTTCTCAATGTTTCCAGAGAAAGTACGGCATTTGACAAACTCACCTGTATAATCTTCTGGCTTAACTAGCTCTCTTCTTACCCCAAGTAAAGTGCTTCCGCTATCAAGTAAACATTGGCATGATTGTTCGTTGACCAATGCATCGTGGAACTTAAGATTACCTCTGGACACTATAGCAGAATTAGCGTCTTCGTTGGAACATGGTATAATATGACCACATTTGAGTTTCCCGTCCGCATGAAACTGGTAACAAGTGTCACATCTATTAAAGCCTAATATATCAGTAGCTACAGCCACACTCTCACACTCATTTACTGGTAAAACATTTTCAAGCTCAGAATCAACTACACTATCATCGTCAGATGATGTATCTATGAGCACAGCATTGCTAGCCTTCATTCTTTGCCTGCCCAAACACTTTGAAGAATAGTGGCCATAAGAGGAACAGAAGAAGCTGTAACAGAACATGGTTTCTGTTAATAGTTTAGGAGGGGTTGTTGTTGGTTGGTATGCAAGCACTGAGCACGGTTGAGCATCCTAAAAAGATGTAGGGAAGGACGCTCAAGCCGTGACGCAGTGCTTAGGTTAGTTAGTTACCACCGGGATTCGAACATGTAAACATCTCTTGTAGTCTGAGATCTTTATACAACACATTTTTTAATGGTGGACTTATTTCAGTAAATAAACCTCTTTTGAAAATATCATCGAGACTTCGTGTAGCTACTTTCTACGAACCGTTTACTCTACATTGTCTCCTAGTACTAATGTGCGTCTCTCTTCGACTATGTCATCCTCAATAACCTTGCTTGTCTGAAGGTCACTTACTTACTTGAACTGCCCAAGATCGAAATTTTTCAACTTTTAAAATTAAAACAGCTACAACCAACTTAAAAACTACCGATTTTCGGGATGTTCAGAGAATATATGACCTTAAGACCTGAGTACTTTAATGATGGATTAACAAGTAAGGATATTGAGGATGACATAGTCGAAGAGAGACGCACATTAGTACTAGGAGACAATGAAATATTTGGCTTAGATGCACTCTATAACTGTTAGAATTCTGAGGGTGAGGAATGACATATGGCGTTGTTTTGGCTTATGAGAGGAATTGCGGTTTGAGCATATACATATGGGCTGTCTAAAATAGGCAGATGAATTTTTTTGGTGTAGCATCACATGGTACAGAGTAGGCAATAGTGTTGTTGAGGGTAGAGAGTCACAGCAAGTGATACAATATTCTACGTGGATACGTTATAAAGGACTTCCGGTTTCAAGATGGCGACGGACGGTCGTGTTGTTTTGTGTTCGTTAACTTTTGCGCGTAGGGGATGGATTTATTCATCTCTTGCGTGTAATTGGTGTGCCAGAATGTAAAACCAGGAGTTTCTACTCAAGATCTGCGCGGGTGCTACGGAGTTCGTGCATCGAGCGGAGCCATCCTTGAGTGAATTTTCAGCAGTCTGTGTTTACGTTTTTTCAACATGGCGGAACAACGTGTGTTTTCCGAGCGGTCAGCAGTCAACATAACGAAGCGCCGTGGTAGCCGTGCAGGGAGAAAGAAACAAGGTAAGCGCGGTGGTTTGAGACGTTTTAGACTCAAGTGTCACCGTCTAGGACTCAGGAACATCCGTATTCTATATTGGAACTGTGCCAGTGTAAAACAACGGGGCTCTATTTTAGAAACCCTAGTTTACAGGAACGACATTGTAGCACTCCAGGAGACGAGACTGGGCGATGAGCTACTCCGAATTGCTGGCTTCAAATGTTTCTACAACAGACGAGATCTGGGAACGGCGATTCTCGTTCGCGACAGCATGGTGGCGTCAGAGCTAGACATGTCCAGTTGGGACAGTGACGATATACAAATACAGGCGTTGAGAGTTCATTCCAGTATACCATTCGTGTTGGTTAATGTTTACGCCCGCAATGCGAGTGTGGACGCCCAGAAGTGGCAGTGCTTAAGTGGCATATTAGGCCACGAGAGAAATGTTATTTTCTATGGTGACTTCAACGCTAAAGGCAGATCATGGGGAAACACTTCCTCCAATACACAAGGGGAGGAGCTCGAGACTGCACTGGAAACCATCGACCTGGTTTGTATCAACAGTGGCTGTGTCACCAGGACAGCAAGCCGTCCAGGCGATGAGGACAGTGCTATTGATCTGGCGCTAGTTTCACCTTCACTCACTACAGTGTGTAGATGGGGTGTCCTAGGACACCATGGCAGCGACCACCACCCTTGCAGCATATTGGTGGAGAAAGGCAGAACCAGGCAGCACAAGCTAAAGTAAAGACGTTCCAGTATGACAGTACAGGGCAAGATGTGGTGAGTAAAATAAGACGTGACAAGCGCAGAACGTTTCAGGGCAGGAAAAAAAGCTGGGAGCAGCCACCGTATTGGAGTTTCGAGGTGGAGAAAGCTTGGGTGGATAAGCGTAGTGCTGTAAGGAGATGGCAAAATGCCAAGAAGAACAGAGCTGGTCATCCTAGTCCCTGCTTGCACTTAGAAAGAGAGATGCACACAAAAGTAAGCTACTTCAAAAAACTGGTCAAGGTTGTTAAAAGCGAAAAATGGGCAGAGGTGTGTCAAAGAGTAAGCATAGACAAGTCACTGAAATTGTTCTGGCGACTACATAAAAGCATGAATGGTGTAGTCAAGAATAAGAGCATTTCTGACTTCCAAGGTGCTGACCTCATCTGGCAGAGGACTGACGAGGACAAGGGCAAAGCCCTCTTTGAACGCTACCTTGAGCAGAGCAACCAGACAGACATGGGAGGCCGAAATCTGGCCAAGGAGGTCACCTCAGACAGATGCAAGGCCCAGAACACTTCGGATGAAGACACAGTGACAGTGAAAGAAATCAAGGCTGTACTTCGACGATCAAAAAACAGTGCTCCAGGTCCTGATGGCATAAGATACGACGACATAAATAGGTGTACCGACAATGAGCTAGAGAAACTAGCAGACATGTACAACAACAGTATAGGGAGTGCTAGCATCAAGGAGGAATGGTTACACAGCTATCTGATTCCCTTGCCGAAGCCTGACAAAGACCACAAAAAAATTCAGGGATATCGAATTATAACCATGCAGAATACAATAGGCAAGCTGCTGGAGAAGGTAATTGCCAGGAAAATATCAAGCCAACTAGAGAGGCAAGGTGTTTTCCCACCTACCCTGGGTGGGTACCGTCCAAAAAGAGAAACCTGGACCAATGCAGCAGTCTTTGCCCATGATGTCTATGAAGGTTTCCACTCAGGCACTGAAACCGTTGCTGCAGCGATTGATCTTGAGGACGCATACAACAGAGTACCACTGGATTTTTTTAATGATTTAGCTTCTTGAACTAAACGTAAGTCCATTCCTCCTTAGTTGGATCGCTGCAGCCCTCTTCCAACGGAAAGTAGTTTTTAGATGTGGCAGTTGGACTTCGGAACCAACAACAATATATCCTGGCCTACCAGAGGGATCACCATTATCTCCGGTATTGTTCAACGTCTACACAGTGAGAATCACCAGTGAGCAGATCACTGGACCTGGCAGGACATTGTCATATGCCGATGATGTTTTAGTGTATCGTCAGGGTAAGGATAGAGAGGAGGTTGCTGTGGAACTACAAACCGAACTCAATCGCATAAGTACTTGGTGTGATGAAGCTGGGGCAATGGTCAACCCAACAAAGGCAACAGTGACTTGGTTCTCGTTGAATAATCATATTGTCAACAATCCAACACCAACTGTAATGCTGTGTTCAGAGACGGTGGAAATAACGCAGGCAATGAATTACCTGGGGATACGGTTTGATCGAAGCCTTGCTTATAATGTGCACATAGACCAGGTGATAACAAAGGCCAAGCGGGGTTTGGCAGCGATGCGGGTGATGGCGGCAGCAAACTGTGAGCAGCGCCATCTATGTCTTCTGTACGAGGGGCTGGTCATGTCTGTTTTGGAGTATGCAATGGCAATCCTGACTCTCAGCCATAAGCAGATAGAAAGGATGGAAAGGATACAGAATGAAGCTATGCGCATTATTCTTGGATGTACAAGAGATACAGCATGCAGGGCGATGCGCTACCTTCTTGATTTTCCAACCATTGAAGAGAGAATACAAGTTTGCAGGGCACGTGCCTACCTCAGAATTAACGCAAACACACAACATCCACTGCATAGTGAAATTAGGAAGGTGAAGGACAGCAGGTTAAAAAAGGACGGTCGTGGATGGGTCAAGCCGAAGACATTCTTCAACAGGTGTGTTCACTTGAGGACTTAGAACCTGGCGAGGAGTGGGTGCAAGTGCCAACAGACTTCTGCACATCCTTTTCAGTTTGCATCCAACTAGATAGAAAATGCAGACAAGAAAATCCGGCTGCTGTTGAGGTTGAAGTACAAGCGTTGATTTTCGAGAATTCACTAGACGGTGACGCAGTCATCTACACAGATGGGTCGGTCGTCCGACATGTGAGAAGCTCATGGGCCTTTACAGCTCGGGCCGGAGGGAGAATTGTGAAGTAGGACTCTGGTTCTTTCACTGAAACCACAAGTAGCCTGACCATGGAAATAATGGCAGTAAGTAAAGCAATAACATGGCTCGAGACACAGACATTCACTAGGGCTTGTTTCCTTAGTGACTCAATGAACATGATCAAGAGGATAGAGGAGGGGTCGATCCGAAGAGAATGGTTGCTGCCTCTGAAGCGGTCTCGGCTGGCAAAGATTAGTTTCATCTTCGTGCCAGGGCATGCGGGAGTACAAGGAAATGAGCGGGCTGACAAGCTCGCAGGTGAGGCTACTGTGGAGGGCGGACGCGCCATGGACCAGGCTGACATTCTGAATGCTCTACGAGAAGTGAGACTTTTGCGCGAACCAAGTGATGACTGTGAATCTACAACAATGGCCAGACTGCGAGAGCAGCAAATTAAAAGAGGGATGGCCAAACAAGAACACTACGCAGGACGCCAAAGAAGATTGATAAACCAACACAGAACTGGCGTCGTTAGCCGCTATACGCTGCGGGATTTGCTGAGGAGGGGATCCGAGCACTTATGGACTGAATGGTTCGATGTGCAACGAGGATGATCTGTCGATTAACTAACTAACTAACGTTATAAAGAATATCTTGTATTTAGTTGTGGTGTGAGGAGAGTAAACAATGTAGAAATTGAAATGTCCCTTGTCCGGAATAGCTGGATAGAGGGGGTTGATCACGTTGAGTGATGTATAACTGGTGTGATTAAGGTAGGGTAGATTCGGCACGGAATTTGCAGAGAGAGAGAGAGAGAGAGAGAGAGAGAGAGAGAGAGAGAGAGAGAGAGAGAGAGAGAGAGAGAGAGAGAGAGAGAGAGAGAGAGAGAGAGAGAGAGAGAGAAACTAATTATGAATGCTCGTACTGGAGTTGATGCGTTGTTTGAAATGGTTCGACTCAGAGCTATGACGTGATGTCTGAGATAGTTTCGCTTGGTAGTTTGAGAAGTAGGTATAGTAGCATTGGCAGATGAACCGAGCGTGTCTGGTGAGGAGATATAAATTGAGGAGGAATTGAGTATCCTGTGTAAAATAGCCAGTTGATCGCGAGAGTATTAAGAGTAAAAGCCTGTGGAAGCTGATGCTTGAAGAATACGAGTTCTTGGTGAGGGGATGACGTAATTACATGATGCTTGCGGAGAAAGAAGAGGTGATTAAATCTGAGAAAGTTGTTGTGTGGAGAAGTATAGAAAGATGGTTACGAGGTTAGTGGCTCGTCGGAGTGAGGTTTGTTCTGAGAGATCGTTGATAGTGCTGGTTAGTGTGTAAAAGAGATGTAGTTTGCGAGAGATAATGTATAGGTTCTGACCTTTGAAAAGGAGTGAATGATTGAGAAAAGTAGAAATAAGAAAGCAGTTGAATTGTGAAAGTCCTGTTGAGTAGTGAAGTTATTCGTCTGGTTATGCGTTGTTCTTGCATGTGTAAAAGTGTAGACAAACATGTGTACTGCGTCGTACTGAAGAAGAAAGCTTTGATAAGTCTTTTAGGGTGGAGCATAGATAGAACGATGTCAGAGGATTAGTAGTAGTAGCGCATGCATGTACGAGGCGTTTAGTATATCTGGTGTCACTGTCTGTGGAAGTGATCGACACGCTTAGGCTTAGTAGTTATTGATACATGTTTGTTCTTTTGTATTGGTGCCATTTGTCCAATGAGTTGATTAGCCTTATTGCACCTGTTTTCAATCTCATTTTCTGGTTTGCCATTTGATGATATTATGTTTCATAGACATTTGAGATTCTTTACTTGTTTCGAGGGATGTTCGGTTAGGTGAATTGTTGTTGTTTGTTCTTCTTTGGTTATAGTCGTTGCCTCTGTTTTGCTTGTGCTAAATTGTTAAAGTAGGTGATTAGAAAGGTGTGATGTCTTTTGTTTGGAATGTGTGATCTTGGACAGAATTGATGAAAATTTTATGACAGGCTGACAGAAAGAGAGTTAACATTTTGAATGACGTTTCATAAAACAGATTTAGTATTGTTGGCAGAGACATGTCGAAGCAAGAATGCCTGATACTGAGAAATGAGAGAAGTGAGGTCTGTCGTCAGTCATATGCGGTATTGTTTACTGTTTCTGAAAGAGTCCAGATAAGTAGGAGTGGCAGTGAAAGATGAGTGAGGTAAGCAAGATAATGTAATTAGCTAAATGAATGTCAGAGTATTATAAATAGAGTACTAGAGAACGTGTTCCGATAAGTGTGACTGGCTTGACTACCATCGCGGTGTGAGAACGAAGTTAAGAGAAATTTGAGGATAGTTTAGAGTTGTTCTGGTGAGATGTTAGAAAGTACTGATGCAGGAGAATGAAATGTTAGTTGCGTCGGGTAGAAGAGAGACTTAAAAGTATAATTAGTTATTGACAAATCTAGTAGTTAGATGTGTTGGTGAAGTCTATAGTAGTGGACGGTAATGTTTGGGAAGTTGTAGTAATTCTTGGTACAAATCCAAGGGAAACAACTAGTGTGCCGAGTCACAATTTCTCTTAGTAGATAGATGACTGGTAGATGACATTGGGATAGCCGTCACACTAGTAATAGATAAAATGATTTGACCTGTAATTTACAGTGGTTGTTTAGGTTTATATTCCAAATATTGTGATGTGTTAGGAGTTAGTTTTGTAAAAGATAGAATCTTATCATATTAACGGTCTCATCTAATGGAACGTTGGTGAATAAAGAGGCAATATCCATGGATGCCATGTGTTTGTTGTTTATGAACACAACATGTGCAACATGAACGTACAACATGAACGACTAATTACGTGCCTTCAAGATACAGGAGTAGACGGAAAGGACATCAGACTTATTAGTACATGAATGTACAACATGAACGACTAATTACGTGCCTTCAAGATATAGGAGTAGACGGAAAGGACATCAGACTTATTAGTAACTTGTACTGGGAACAAGTCGCGTCTATTAGATGCGGTAATAACTATTCGTCGCCTATAGAGATAAAAAGAGGAGTACGGCAGGGATGTGTACTGTCCCCAAGCCTCTTCAACCTATACACAGAAAGAATTTTTAAACAAGTCGAAATGCCTGGACTTAACGTCAATGGAAGAATCATAAACAATCTTAAGTATGCTGACGATACCGTGTAACTAGCAGAAAGTTACCAAGAGTTACAAGACCTATAGTCTGTCCAGAAATGAATGCCATCATTCACTATCAATTATTTTGAGAACTGTCTGTTGCATCGTTATAAAATTTTTCTGCCGTCTTATATTTACCCCCACCCAAGAAATATGTCTTTGATAGGTCCAAAAGCAACTTAAATCACGGAAAGCGGCGACATGTCTTTGATGTTTTGGTGAAAAACTAGTGATTTCTCGCTAACAAACTTGTTTTGCAGTAATGAATGCCCCGCCAATTCAGATGACAACACAAGGCGTATCCGGATTCGTATGGGAGTAGGTGCAATGTCTACTCTGCTGAGACAGAACATGATTACCTGTTTTGCACGATGAATATAGCTGTGAATGTCTCTGTAGTGGGCTTCCTTCATAACGGTCAAGATGTTGGTCCTCTTTTCATTGAAGTTTATAGAATTATTCGTATGTTCGTGTGTTGTCCCCTCATTTGACAACGTGTTTCTTCTCACGTTTCTTTTTATGCCACAGTATGTCAGTTCCCTTCACAATATTACTCTTCGGTTGGTATTCAATGCGTCTAGAGCTTTTATTTTTCAATGCCAATTGTTTGTCACCTTTGAGGGCTTACGGAATTGACATTTCATCACTGTGGAATACAAACTGTTGCTATTGACAAGTTGTATTGTTTGTGCCGATGCTGTCATGTTAAGGACCTGCAATTCTTCTTCTGAATAGTTTGAGTAAAAATATCCAAGTAGGTGTGCATGTGGATTAATGTCTGCGATATGCCCAGACCTTAATCTGTGTCAGACGATTCCAGTAGGTTGATGACTGCTCTTGGTTGCATAAAAGTTAATCCATCCTTTCTCCAATAGTCATCCTCCTCTTTCAACACAAGGTCCTCACATTTTTTCCACTAACTTTTATCAACTTTTGATAGCGCGGACTGGGTTAGTATCTTGACGTCAGACAATGTGAATATAGTATTGTCAGCTGTCACCTGTCCTTTAATTTTAGCCCACACAAGTTCTATATAGTTAAAATGAGAATGGTACGGTGGAAGTCTCAAGCACCCATGACGAAGCTCTTCTATCAACTTGTCGATTTGATATGTCTTGTTTTTGGCGTCTGTTTTACAAGGGACAACAATTCTAGCTAGAAATACGTTTCTGGAAATGGTATGTTTTCCATTCGGAGCCATATATTTATTGCTCCCTTTGTGCTCGATGCTGTAGGTATTTTGTCTTCTTGGGCAACAACATTGATATCCTGCATTGTCCATAATTGAACACGACGGTCTATTTTGGGATGGAAGCACTGTATTCTTGAGCCAATCTCTAAATACATTACCATTCATCTTATTATTATAATCCCTATTGTGTGTAAGCTTTGATACGAACACGAGATCAGCATTCTGTAGTCAGCATTATGCGTATTACCAGCATGGGCCATGATCAAAAGCTGTCCTATACTACTGTGCACATATCGCTTTATCTGTCCATCCACTGATTGCCATTGCTTATCACTTGTGTGGTGCGCAATGATCCACGTTTCATCCAAATACACTATGCCATAATTTTCTTTGCGCATTTCCCTTATTTCAAATAGGCATCTGTTTCTCATGGCTCCTAAATGCGGTTGCTCGCAAAGGATATTTCTACCTCCCTTGTACTTTCTAAAAGTGAAGCCTAATGTCCTTAAAATGTTACACAAAGTTGTTTTGGATAGCTCTATGTTATTGTTCTTTCTCAACCAAACCCTATGTTTTCTTACAGTCACTGTTTCTTTGGCATGAAGCATTTTTATAATGCTGGATAATCATGGATATAAAATCCACATTTTTATAATTTTAGGAGGCTCCGCGGCGAAGTGGTTAAGCCTTTTGACTCGGGCTCCAAAGGTTGTGGGTTCGATTCCGGGCCGCATCCTGCGGTTCACAAGTTAAATTTTTCAGAGACTCCTGTGGATCGTTGTTAGAGCTGCGGAGTTCGTGCTTTGTTCGACGCTTTCCGCGCTGCGAAAAGAGACCGAGCCATATGAGATAGAACCCAGTGCAATTAAGTCGACCCTGTCTACTATTAAGCGACTTTTTATTTAAAGCTTTTTTATAATAGCTCGCCTTATGACATTCTTGTCAAAGCTGTCTACAATAACCTTTCTACCTACCGTTTGATTATTGCGTGGTGGTTTAATTCCAGATTCTTGCCCCCATCGACGAAATGACCGTTTACTCAAACCCAATGCATGCACTGTTCTTTTTTCGGAATTTGTAATAGTATAAAAGTTTCCTGCGATCAGCTTCTTGACAAAAATATGTGTGCAACTTCATAGCGATGCTTTGAAGTGTGCAAAATTTCACATTCAATCCAATTGAACAATATTCACATATTCAAATGTTAGCGATAAGTGGTAAGATTTAAAAAAAACAAACAGGTTTCATGAAAGAACCCACATATTGACGACATCTCTGAACACTCCCAGTTTAAACAGCACGGGGCTCTTGCCATAAGGCCAATCCCATGAACCATGGAGAATATTCAACATTGAACGCTGATTTTCTGGCTGACAGTGTAATACATTTAAAATTATGGACTTAATCTCTGACCCGTAAATTATATACCGCATATAAACAAACATTGAAATATGCTATACAATCTCCAGAACAAAAATGTTTTTTGTTGGGTGGACATGATGATAAGGTTATATGCTAAATCTCATAATTTCCCCTCAGTTGGTTACTGAGATATGGATTTTTATATGGAGGCAAATACATATGAATGCACTATAGTTGAACAAGTAAACAGGCACAGTGCAGAATGTGGCTTAGATATTAACATCCACAAAACAAAAACTATGATAATTAGCAGTGCAAAGGAAAGGTCATCAATGAACATCACAGTAAACGGGCAGATACTAGAATAAGTATCAAGTTTTTCCTATCTTGGACATATAAAAACAGATGACGGCAGAAGTGAAATGGAAATAAAAAAAGAATAGGAATGGCTTAAAATGCTTTCAACAGCACGAAATCAGTATTAATATCTAGAGAGATTAATAACACATTAAAATGAGAATTGTCAAATGCTACGTATATTCAATATATTCAACGCTACTGTATGGCGCGGAAGCTTGACATTGAATAATTAATTAATTTAATTTTGTTGCGTATCCCTTACGGGACGTTGCAGTCAACACCAGCATTTTTCAGCTGCTGTTGCTGTACTAGGCAAGTGTTACGTTCAGTAGTTTGCCATTGCTTTCTGAACGACCGGCTCCCATACCAGCACGTTATAACACAGCGCGACACGGTCTGCTGCACAAATCGGTCGCAGCTGAGCTTCGAACGCCTGGTACCCGACTCACGAACCGCGTTCGCAAGCCTTTAGCCACGGAGCCGGACATTGAATAAGCAACTAGAAATTCGCTTAGAAGCCCTGGAAATGTGGATGTACAGACGAATATCTCGTATTTCATGGAAATGTCAAATGTTTCCTGTCAGGACTTAGTCAGATATGACTGAGCTACCGTTTGACAGTAGACGGTACTACCTGCTTTCTGTTAGCGCCGAACGTTGGGCGGCGCTTACCAAAACCCAACACCCCAAATTATGCCAACGGCTTCGGGCGGAAGAGCGCAATTGGGAGGGTACAAGCCTTACCCTGGTGCGAGGAAATGCAACCTAAAGGCAAAATGTCATGGCAGGGCAGACCAGGCCCTAAGCCTTGTTTGGCAGCTGGTCTAGGATCAAAGCTCCGACAGGCGGACAGTTAGAGCATTGCTTTGCTGATTCGGCAGCTTTTGCAGCTTGTCTTATTCCAGATGTAGAGGTGTTACCTTTCCTCTGGCGTGAACTAGGCAGGCCGAGAGCGGGATCAAGCTGCATGAGCAACACGTGATCTCTATATTTTAGCCCAGGCTTTGTGCTATGGAGAGGCAATAATTCCATCCCTGGTCTTAACCGGTCTCGGAATCAAAACGAGAGGCAACTGATACGGGTTATAAGTCCCTGTCAATTGGCGTAGACATGGGGCGCTACGCGTTGCCTCTGACGGTGGGTGACACCTACAGGTGTCACTGACCAGCTACCGCCCGCCTCAAGCTGGACAACCCCCGGCCAATTTGGTGCTAATCCACCACAGCCTGCCTGCTTTAATGGGTGCTTGGGGATAGGACAAAATCTGAATCGCAGGCTGTAAAACCAATGAACAAGGTTCTAATAAAAAGTAAAATAGAAACCTCAAGCTACGACTTGCAACCTGGAACATGAGAACCATGTGTCCAGGATTTTCCATTGACTTGATCAATATTGATGATGTGAGAAAATCGGCTGTGATTGATGCCGAACTCAATCGTCTTAACATTGATATTGCTGGCCTGCAGGAGACTCGCCTCGCTTAGGAAGGGTCACTCAGGAAAAACAATTACACCTTTCATTGGAAGGGTAGAGGGCATGCAACAAAAAAAGGCAACACGGTGTGGACTTTGCGGTGAAGAATTCGCTACTGGGAATGATTGGAAATCCCAGCAGGAGGAAATGAAAGACTATTATCCCTGCGCTTGGCAACCTCTTGTGGTTTTGCCACCATTATTGCTGCATATGCACCGACGCTAGATTCCTCTGATGATGTGAAGGATTCGTTCTATAAGGAGTTAGACTCCGTCATCAAGGCAGTTCCAAAATCTGACTACATTTATATGCTCGGTGATTTCAATGCTCGTGTGGGCAAGGACTCGAGTTCATGGCCAGTGTACCTTGGGAAACACAACATCGGTCGCATGAATGAAAATGGGCAAAGGCTGCTGGAGCATTGCACCAGAAATGACCAATGCATTATAAACTCCTTTTCTTTAAACAAAAGAGCTGCATAAGGTCACATGGAAACATCCAAGATCCGGCCGTTGGCACCAGCTGGACTTCATCATCACACGGAGACAACATTTGAACCATATATCATTGACTCGAAGTTACCACAGCGCTGACTGTGATACCGATCATTCTTTGGTTGTTGCAAGGGTTAGACTGAGACCAAAGAGAATCTATACAGCTAAACACAAATCTAGCCCCAGGATTAATATTATTAACATTCACGATCCTGAAAAGTGCTTTCAGTTTCAACAGCAAATTGAAGACGCTTTCACTGATACACCAGAAAATTGTACAGTAAATGAAAAGTGGGGTCAATTTAAGGAAACTCTTCATAAAACTGCCGCAGGGGTTTACGGCAATGTGTATTAAAAGAGGCAGAACTGGTTTGCGGCAAACAGCCATACTCTGCAGCCCTTGATTGATAAGAAGAAGATAGCTCTCTTAAGAAAGAAGGAAAGACCAACGCGTAACACTCTGAGTGAGCTAAAGCAAGCTAGAAAGGATGTGCTAAAGGCTGCCAGGCAGTGTGCAAATGATTATTGGATCAAGTTATGTGAGTCCATTCAAATCACAAGTGATAAGGGAAACATCAGAAGCATGTATGAAGGAACAAAGAAAGCCTGTGGTCCAGTGATCAAAAGAAGTGCACCATTGAAAACCTTGACTGGAGAAATCATAACTGATAAGAAACAGCAGATGGGTAGAGCACTATTTGGAGCTTTACTCAAGTGAGACCAAACTAGCGGATGATTCCCTCAACGCCATAGAGGCTCTATCAACTCTTGACCACCTGGACACACTTCCCACCATAACAGAAGTTAAGTGTGCTATAAATGAACTCGCATCTGGCAAGGCTCCAGGTAATGATGGGATTCCAATAGAGGTTATCAGGGGTGGGCAAGACACACTTACTCTACAGATCCACCAGCTAATAGAGCTATGCTGGCAAGAAGGACAAGTCCCACAGGATTTCAAAGCATCACAACATTATACAAGAACAAGGGCGATCTGTAACAACTATAGGGGTTTCTCACTTCTGTGTATTGTTGGGAAAGTATTTGCCAGAATTGTTCTGCGCAGACTTCAAGTCCTAGGAGATCAAGTCTACCCCGAATCACAGTGTTGCTTTCGACAGAACCGGTCTACCATTGGTATGATATTCTCATTGCGACAAATGCAAGAGAAAAGCCGTGAACAGAATCAACCACTGTTTATTGCTTTCATCGACCTCACAAAGGCATTTGATTTGGTCAGTCGTGAGGGTCTGTTCAAGGCACTAAAGAAGATTATCTGCCCACCAACTCTTTTGTCCATTGTGGAAGTTCCACACAGACATGAAGGGTACAATCAAGTTTGATTGTGCAACTTCTGAAGAGTTTGAAATCAAGAGTGGAGTTAAGCAAGGTTGTGTACTAGTGATCAGGATGGTGGTATATATATTCACTCACGCTCAGATGGCGGCCTCTACAATGCTCAGAGATTGAAGGCCAAGACCAAAATTAGGAGGGTACTGATCAGAGAGTTGCATTTTGCAGATGATGCTGCAGTTGCGACCCACTCTGAGGAAGAATTACAATGTCTACTATCTGTATTCTCCAATGCTTGTTCTGAATTTGTTTTAACAATTAGCAAAAAAAAAGACAGATTATGTCACAAGGTGCACATGGGGTACCATCAATCTTTATTGACGACACCGAACTAGAGATGGTAGACCATTTTACATATCTAGGATCAGTGGTAAATAGTAAATTATCCATAGATCAGGAAGTCAACATCCAGATTGGTAAGGCAGCAACAACAATGAACAGGTTAAGAAAAAGAGTCTGGGAGAACAGGAAGCTTACTGTCAAAACAAAAGTCCTTGTCTATCAAGCCTGTGTCCTTAGTACTCTTCTTTATGGCAGTGAAACCTGGACAACTTACTCACGCCAAGAGAAACGTTTAAACAGCTTTCATATGCGGTGTCTGCGAAGAATTCTTGGTATTAAGTGGCAAGACAAAATTGCAAACACTGAAGTATTGGAAAGATCAGGTTGTGTGACGGTTTATTCCATGCTCAGTCTTCATAGACTTAGATGGATAGGACAGCTTAGGAGGATGGATGATGGTAGAATACCAAAGGACATCCTTTTTTGGTGAATTACAGATGGGTAAGAGATCTCAGGGTCGGCCACTACTACGATACAAAGATGTGTGTAAGTGGGACATGATTGATACAGGCATTGATAATGCACATTGGGAGCAAGTCGCCGCTGAACGTGTTGCATGGAGGGTAAACATCAGAAATAGAATAAAGACAACGGAGAAAATTATTGCAGATATGTCACACACCGAGCGTGTGAGACGTAAGATGGTGCATGATGGTGGAAATGACCACGTGTTCACGTGCACCCACTGTGAACGAACATTTATAGCGCGAATTGGCCTTATCAGTCACATTCGCTACGACCATGGGTAAAAGTTATTATGCCCTTTTGATTCACAAGCGGCTGGCCGAGTGGTTAGAACGCCGGACTCTCATTCGGGAGACCCGGGTTCGATCCCCGGTAAGGTGTGGGATTTTTTTCTGTCGGGGGCAAAAAGAAAATCCTAACCTGCACAGTTCGCGGCGACTGCACTAGCCAGGCGGCCTTTATTCCTCAGGCTCAAAGACCCCTCTGCCATACACCGCAAGGTACTATATTGGCAGTAAATGACAGTTTTTTGACAGATTCACAAACTATCATCTGTCAAGACGGCAAGGTGCCAATGTGTAAAATGGAAACAAAAACAATGAAATGCAGAGGTTCTAGAAAAATTGGGTATGAAGAGAGAGTTGATGAAAGAAATAAAGAGGAGGCAAGTGAAATATTTCGGCCATGTTAAAAGACGTGATACTCTTATAAAGCCATACTGGAGGGTCAGGTTGAGGGCAGACGAGCAAGATGTAGACGATACAAGTGGGAAGATAACACCAAGAGATGGACGAACATCAGCCTGACAGAATGTAAAGTAAAGGCAAGAGACAGACAGTGTTGAGATCCATTGCAGCCAACCTTCATTGTGGAGACGGCACCTAACTGATTGGTTGAGAACCCGAGTCCATGTTTTATACTCGCCCATAAGAGTTCGGCGGACGTCGCCATTTTCAGTTGAGCCTCAAGACTTCATACCGACAGGACACGTCCACTAACAATTCAAGAGTATACACACACTAGTGTGGGGGACACCCGTACTGATCTATTTCACAAATGGACAAGGTGTCAAATGTGTCTTTCTGAAGGTAATTGAACGATTTTATTCTCGAGTCGTGTGTAAATAAACCAGTCCAATCTGAGTGGGTTACCGTTAATCAGGTTGTTTTTAAATACTAATTTTACTATATTAATTATTATTATTAATTACTATTACTAGTTATAGCATGAACCATCAGATTTTTAAATTTGAGTAACTATTTTCTAATGGGACGACCACCAAAAGATAGGCCTTGAGAAACCGAATCTAATGGTACCAAGATGATGCATGTATGTCAATTAGAAGCGAAGATATGCAACTTTGAGTGTCGAGATCATTAACGCAGAAATTGACACAAAAGATCTCTTCTGCACATCTTTTTTTCGTGTCCGAACCAAGATCATAGCAGAAGTTATCAAAACTAGAGTAGTTTGTTTATTTTTAAACGAACATCCTAGCAACCATACACGAACATCCTAGCAACCATACATCATTGCGATCGGTGTAGCGAAGCCTAACCGCTCATGTCATCTATTTTTACATATGATGTAACATTATCTAATTAGCATATAAAAATGGCCGCCAATTAGTTATTATATTAATTAATTACCAAGTGCATTCTTTATATTATGTTTAAACCCTGGCACGTAATATATTGTATTATGCGGAATGATGCTACGCACATAATGGATTAATTCCTGTTTAGATAGTATGCAACATTATCTAATTAGCATATACAAATGGCCACCAATTAGTTATTATATTAATTAATTACCAAGTGCATTCTTAATATTATGTTTAAACCCTGGCACGTAATATATTGTATTATGCGGAATGATGCTACGCACATAATGGGTTAAATCCTATTTACATATGATGCAGTGTAATCTAATTAGCATATAAAAATGGCCGCCAATTAGTTATTATATAAAGTAATTACCAAGTGCATTCTTTATATTATGTTTAAACCCTGGCACGTAATATATTGTATTATGCGGAATGATGCTACGCACATAATGGGTTAAATCCTATTTACATATGATGCAATGTAATCTAATTAGCATATAAAAATGGCCACCAATTAGTTATTATATAAATTAATTACCAAGTGCATTCTTTATATTATGTTTAAACCCTGGCACGTAATATATTGTATTATGCGGAATGATGCTACGCACATAATGGGTTAAATCCTATTTACATATGATGCAATGTAATCTAATTAGCATATAAAAATGGCCGCCAATTAGTTATTATATAAATTAATTACCAAGTGCATTCTTTATATTATGTTTAAACCCTGGCACGTAATATATTGTATTATGCGGAATGATGCTACGCACATAATGGGTTAAATCCTATTTACATATGATGCAACCGTATCTAATTAGCATATAAAAATGGCGCCAATTAGTTATTATATAAATTAATTTTTGCGTTAACAATCATGACACTCAAAGTTGCATATCTTCGCTTCTAATTGACATACATGCATCATCTTGGTACCATTAGATCCGGTTTCTCAAGGCCTATCTTTTGGTGGTGGTCTCATTAGTAAATACTCACAATGAAAATCTGATGGGGCATGCTAAATTAGATTTTTAACAAATAAAAACTGTTGTTATTTTTGTAGATTGGCCGTAAATCACGAGGTAGACCAAGAAGACGGTGGAGAGAGAATATATGTACAGACCTACAAGCACTTGGAATCAACGACTGGCAAGAGGAAGTCAACCAGAGAGACGAATGGAGACGGATTGTATCTACAGCAAAGAACCTAAATGGCTCGGAACGCTGAAGAAGAAGAAGAAGAGAAGAAGAAGATTGGCCAAGATATGAAAAATATTTGCAGAAAGAAATACAGAAAGACAGCATGATCGACCACAGTTGTACTCACCATTTCTTGCTGCACCTCTTGTACTTACTGTTTACTGTGTACTCTTTTGTGCCAGCTCTTTTCAGCAAATTGAAATTCCTGAAATATAAGCATAAGTTAGCAACTGCTGCATAATTGAACTAATATTTGATAAATTATTATTTCTAACTTGCTAGTTAAATACATAAATAAACACACATATGTTTGTTAACAATTGCATCAGATATCAGGTACAGAACAACCATCGACAAAAAGCAGCCGAGCTGTGTAACCTTTCAGGATAGGGTATCCTTCTTGGAACACAGACAGATGGGATCTGAGATCATCAGCAGTCCTTCTTGCCATGATTGAATATTGCAATTCTGAATATAAAATAAATGTACGTAAAAGTAATTACATAGATTCAAAATGACAAATGGCAAAAACCTGTCCGCATAAAAACAATGTTTTGTACCACTCTGTAAGCGTCTTGAGCGATGAAACTAACTAAATAAATGTAAAATTGCATGCAGAATCCGAAAATGCATATGAAAACATTAGACTATTAATAACTCAAGCTTAAAATAACCAATATATATGCGTGCAGCAGTGCCGCCATTCAGCCCATTGATTTTCAATGGCAAAAACCTGTTGGCAAAAAAAGAATGTTTTGAACCACTTCGTAAGCATCTTGAGTGATGAAACTCACCAAATAAATGTAAAATTGCATGCAGAATCCGAAAATGCATATGAAAACATTAGACTATTAATAACTCAAGCTTAAAATAACCAATAGATATGCGTGCAGCAGTGCTGCCATTCAGCCCATTGATTTTCAATGGCAAAAACCTGTTGGCAAATAAACAATGTTTTGAACCACTTCGTAAGCATCTTGAGTGATGAAACTCACCAAATAAATGTAAAATTGCATGCAGAATCCGAAAATGCATATGAAAACATTACACTATTAATAACTCAAGCTTAAAATAACCGATATATATGCGTGCAGCAGTGCCGCCATTCAGCCCATTGATCTTCAATGGCAAAAACCTGTTGGCAAAAAACAATGTTTTGAACCACTTTGTAAGCGTTTTGAGTGATGAAACTCACCAAATATATGTAAAATTGCATGCAGAATCCGAAAATCTATATAAAAACATTAAACTATTAATGAATCAAGCTTAAAATAGACAATTACTAACTTATATCACAAGAAATTCAATTTTTCAAAGACTGAAGGGAAACTTACCCACACTTTGCGATTTCAAAATGGCAGACTGACCTTTGGTCATGAAGCCAAGATGGCGCCTGTGGTTGTTATGCGTTATTTGAAGGTATCCAATCAGAAACACCAGAACCACCTATAATCGACAATGACTCGTTGACACGGCGAAACCCTTCTGCGCAAGCGCGGAAAAAATGGTTTCCGGTAGAAGTCTGTTTACAGTATACGGTTCTTGCTACTAGTTATTACTTGCACGGCACAGCCAGCTCTTCAATATTGAAGGAAAGCAAAGCCACAAGTCTAGCAGGCAAAGTGATGCTGTAAGAAACCGATATGTTTAAATTTAATTTCTTAGGTTTTAGTTTTAGTTAGTTGGTTAGTCTTTCCTCTTGAGCCTAAGGCGGCGCGTAGGGCGGAAGTCATGGCTCTCCATGTCTGGCGGTTCGTTGCTACCTGTTGTAGATCCTGGATGTTCACTTGGCTGTTGAATGAGCCTTCTCAGTTGAGTGCACTAGAAAGTAATGTGTACGGACTATGCTCGAGTTCAAAGCAAGCGAGCGAGCTAGCGCAAAAAAAAAAAAAAAAATTATGTATTCTCCTCTCTTCAGTTTGATAAAACAAATCAATAGATGATGTTATGATTTTATAAATAGGCTTTATTACTAATTAAAATTCAAAAAGCTTCCAATTAATTATATATATTGCAAATCAACTTATCGAACATAATGATAGCGAGTCCCATCATCAATTTAATTTTGAGTATTTACAAATGAGACTGCCACAGTAGATAGGCCTTGAAATTCAAAATCTAATGGTACCTCAATGATGCCTGTATGTCACTTCTAAGTGAAGATATTCACATCTTTGTGAAGGTGAGACCAGTTGCGATTTTTCATCCTATTCACCCGTAAGTGGAACTCTCTAATGTGTCCCTTTCCTCCAACCAGCGACACCCGCTGGTGTCTGCGCGTCTATGCATGCGAGATTGTTTTAAACGGTCATATGAAAACTGACTTCAAAAATATGTTCCGTCATGTTAAATGATTACAAAATAGTACAAGTATACAAATTAATTATTAATAATCTTTAAACTTGTGTTCTATTTAACTTTAGTAGGTCAAATCGCACGTTTTATGTGTTGAAAAGTGTAGCGCAATCACAGTCGATATGCGGCGGGCGTCATGACCCGTGGGTTGCCAATTCACAAAGTCACATCTTCGCAGAAAATCTGTTTTTCAACCACAATTCGAGCAAGTTTAGCGATGAAACTTTGCTGATTCAGGGGCGATATTTTATACGGCAATTAAAATTCACATTAAACAAAGACAAGACATCTATTGGATTCATCGATTCCGATACGCGATCATTCCGCCGCTTGCTCCCCGGCAGTCGGCAGCTCGCACAGATCCATAGAGCACACTTTATTCACAAACTTCCAGTTTCTTAGTTCTATATAATATTTTACTTCGTAATGTAAGAGTAAGATGAAGAAGAGTAATGTAATATCGTAAGAGGCGACTAAGGAGGCTTGATGGTTCCGTCGCCCTGCTACTGAGCGAGTGCGTGGCACGACACTGAGCTATGAGTTTCATGTGAAATGCTTTTGAATCTGCCCAAGGTCTTTTGGAATGTGACTGCATGTTCGGAGCGATGGCAGATGGCTATGTCCCAGAGTTGACCGGCTTTTGCCTTATGCAGAAATGCGTGGCTGCTGGGCTTCTGGTTGACTGCCACTGCCATCGACGATGAACTGTATTTCGTGGACTGTGTGGGTGAACATCTAGGAAACATCCAGATGGGCAAATGACTGCCGATTCCATCAGAAATGAATTGGGTGTTTTGTGGGGGACTATTGTGTTGACATTCTGGTGGCAGCATTATGCACAGTGTATCTGTGCGGGCTGTTATTTGTCGAGACTCCTGTCTTTTCCACTTTTCACATTGGGCAGTGGGGAGCGTTTTGTGTGATATTCACTGGCACAGGAACGGAGCATAATGGGGACGACCCGTTGCTGTGAAGTTGGAACTGCGACTAACTAACTAACTAACTAACTTCGTAATGTTTAATAGTTTCTATTATATCACATAATAATTTTGTGAAAAATTTAAAAAAAAAAAAAAAAATACATGTCCAGTCGGGAAAGTGAACCCCGAACTCCCGTGTGACAGGCGGGCTGCTTACAACTTACGCTAGCGAGAACACAATGCTTGTTCTGCAAAGATATTTATATAGTAAAGCCGCCGTTTTGGGTTTTATGATCGCAACATTTTCGCCTGTTTTTCAACCACAATTAAAGCAAGTTTAGCGATGAATCTTTCCAAATTTCTGAAAAATTTGATGCAGAATTCGATGACCCATCTACAATTGATGGATTTCTATTGCAAGCATCAGAAAAAAGTTATTTACGGTCCAATCTGCCGTTTTCATTTTTCTCTGCGCGCGAGGTTGGTCTCAACCAAACGGGTCATAGACGGATTATGAAAACTGACTTCAAAAATATGTTCCGTCATGTTAAATGATTAAAACATAGTACAAGTATAAAAATTAATTATTAATAATCTTTAAACTTGTGTTCTCTTTAACTTTTGTAGGTCAGATTGCACGTTTTGAGTGTTTTAAAGCGAAAGTGTAACATGCCACAGCGATCGATACGCGCATGCGCAGTCACCGTGGCACGTAGCCATGCGCTTACCCATTCACAAAGAAACGCTTTGCCGAAAATATTGTTTCTCATCCACCCTGCAGCGATTAAAGCAATGAAACTTTCCAGATATATTTTAAATTGTATTCAGAATTCAAAAATACATCTACCATTGATGTAATTCTATCTGCAACACCAGAAGAGTGTTACAAAGCGCATATGCCAGTCCGATATTATCCGATATATATGGCACAAAGAGCAAAAAACACATTTTCGGCGAAAATGTTGTTTACATCCACCCTGCAGCGATTAAAGCGATGAAACTTTCCAGATATATTTTAAATTGTATGCAAAATTCAAAAATACATCTATAATTGATGTAATTCTATCTGCAACACCAGAATAGTGTTACAAAGTGCACATGCCAGTCCGATATATATGCGCAAAGAGCAAAAAAATACACATCTTCGCAGAAAATGTTGTTTATATCCGTCCTGCAGCGATTAAAGCGATGAAACTTTCCAGATATATTTTAAATTGTATGCAGAATTCAAAAATACATCTATAATTGATGTAATTCTATCTGCAACACCAAAATAAAATTAATTACGGTAAGTATGAAATATAATGTTATTTATATAAAAGGTCAGGATGATGTCAACCGATCGCTATGCACATAATATTGGGCATACCTTTCCCGGGGAAAGCCCGGATGATGTGTGTTCTTGTCACGTGAGATGTGAATGAATGAATGACGTCGAAAAAATGCTATATTAGACAGCGTTTTCAGGGAGGAGATTTTCAATGGCGATCTGACTCCGTACAGGATTTTTGTTTTTACTTCGGGTAATGGCACGATGGAACACGCTAATAATGAAGATCTAGAAAGCATCCTGCCAACCTGGAAAAGAAAAAGAAAAAAACAAACTATTAGTTAAGTTATGCTAATTAATAGTACTAGTACTACTAGTACTAATTAAAAAAACTAATACACATGTTCGTGGTCAGTAAAACCGCCTGGTGACGTCTACAAATCTCTTAAGTCTTGTAAACAGATTTGTCTCCTTTACCTGTGTGAAATCAATGTTTTAGAAACATTCTTAACAAAGGCAATTTTGTAATTATAAATATCTAGTAAGACTAAACACATTTTATCCAATTACTTTTATATTATTATTTGGTGGGTATAAAAAGTGCTTTAACTTCATTTGTGATTCGTTGTGGATTATTTTATGAAGGTAAGTGGAAACAAAATATTTCACTTGATTTCTGAAAGCATGTCATCTGTTTGCTATTATATAACTATTAACATATTTGTTTGTTTTAGCATTAATATATTATATAAGACTGCAACTAAAAGAACATGTTTTTTTTAAACGTGAAAATACTTACTGCATCGAAATGTCTTTTTCTGTCTCCGTAAAATCTCTGCATCCATTGTCCGGTGAGGAAGCGTGAGTACAGCCTAAGCACTTGCAAGTGGAGTAGGACACTTGGGTCTGTCAAACCTTCGTAGATCACCTGTGAAATGTAAAAACCAATTGTTGTTTAATTAAATGCCTTTACAGGGCATAGCGGCCATTACTAGCCGATCTCTTAAAACGAGCGTAGCATTCGATTCCGGCCGATACTATTATGCATTGTAAAAACGCGATCTCTCGGCTTTCCGACACTTCCGACGGCTACTTTCACTCTCGCCGATAGCTTGACAACGTGGCCGCCATTTGTAAACGCGCTACAATGAATTTGAACGGACTTTTTTTGATAGTTTTCGGGATTTTTACGCTGTTTTTCAAAATGGATTTCGGCGATTCTTCAAGTGATAGCCGAGATTTCGCTCTGTTCAATTTAAATGACATTAAAGGGCACGAAGTTGATTATTAATCAGAGCTAGATATCAGTGCAAAGCGTTACTTTGCATTAGCAGTCGTGAGTCGGACTTTGAAGAAAGTGATTATGATTCTGAAAATGTGTTTGTACATTGCCGTATAGGTGACGGAAAATCACAAACAACATGCCGTATTTCGTAAATATTTGTGTTCATATATGGATTACCGGCAACAATCACGTGAGTAACATATTCTGCATGCTTTTCCCTTCATTGTGTTGTTTATTTAAGTAAAATCGGTTGACTAACACCTTATTTGTGATGGTTTTACTAACGTGACCCGAAATTTTACAGAACCTGAAAAAATCTTGCCCGTTCAGGGCTACAAAACGGACAAGCGTCTGCCCTGTAAAGGGTTAAATTAAAAATTAAAATTAATGGAACTGGGGTAAAGCTGTGGAAATGTAAACAATAAAAAAAAATAAAATTTCTTTATTCTTCAAAAGGGTCATAAATGATTAGCACCTGGATCGCCAGACCCATCCTTGTATCTGTAAAACATATTCAAACATTCCAGTGTTATGGCATGTAAGTGTGCTTTGTTTGAAACTACAAATATGAAAGGGATTGTTGTTTTTATTAGATACCATATGCCAAGTAGCAGGTCAGGCATATTGATGCAAAAGAGAAGTATCAGAGAATCCTGAAACCAAAACGTTGAAGAATCTAAGCGGTTGACGTAGAAGGACAGTGAACGTCACGAAGGATTGTCAACAACAGACGGACTTGGGAGCTTGAAGAGATAGGCAGCATATGTCTATTCGAGGAGAATAGGTTGGCGATACACTGGCATAATATCACGTTGATGGCTGAGTTAATACATGGAATGGACGAGTCAATGTGTGGAGGCAACGTTCATATAAGCCACGAATGAATATGGAGACGAATGCAGAAACTCAATATCAGAGAAATGTCGGGAAGGAGACGTGGAAGATAACGGATGGAGAGAAGGTTGCTGTGTTGACGGGCAAGGACAATCGTTTGTAATTTAAGCGGAGCTGGCTTAGGTCATTATGTTGGTTATTGTCGTAATTGTAATACTGTCCCGCCTGGACAGAACAGGCCAAGTATTTTATTCTGTGTTATTGCCAAATATTTGCACCAAGCCTGCATAATACGGAATTAAATAAAGTTTTAACAGCCAACGTCTGACAGAGTCGACATGTTTCTTCCATTTGTTTTAGGCTTCCGGAGCCTGCCATTTGATGCTCTTATATTGACGAGCTGTTTTGTTATCAAGTTTACTTGCAGAGTTCATGTTTACCCTGAGGCATTAGAATTACAACATGATTATGATTGTACTAGGTAATGGTGCACTGCACTGATGATGATGATAATTAATTACCTCAGTTTGAAAATTTGATGGATAAGTTCTGCAGCGCAGCATCCCAAGGCACTCTTCTGTCTGTCTTCATCTGTAGCGTTGACTGGTTCCAGCGTGTGCAAAACTTCACCAGCATCTGTCTATCTCATGTCACTTGCAGTTTTCTTCTCCATGATGATGATGATGAACTTTAGAACTGTGGGGGAAAATTATCCTAAAATTAAAATATTTCATTGGCATGAAGTTAGAGGGAGGAAGGGGGAGCGAGGGAGGGAGCAAGGAAGGGGCAGGGAGAGAGAGAGGAAGGGAAAGGGAGAGAGAGGGAGGTGCAGGTAGAGAGAGAGAGGAAGGGAGAGAGAGGGAGGGGCAGGGAGAGAACGAACGAACAAACTTTATTTTAAAAGGGTAACAAATTGGGCATACAGGCCCGTCTTACATTCGGCCCTTTCAATCACTCATCTATCATTCATCAAATGTGCATGTTACATTAACATAAGGGAAAAAAACATTGTCAAATGGATTTTGTAAGCATAAACAATGCATATTACGCATAATACATTCACATGATAAAACAAAAAAAAAACATTGTCAAATGAAAGTTGTAAACATAAACAGTGCATATTGCAATGTTGTCAGACACATCCCCCATCCACCCTCATATCCCGCAGCCACCAACACATCCCCCACCCACCCACACATACCTCCACGCACTCACACAGAACCAGGCAAACATACATGCCGCCACCCACCCACTGATCTCCCACCCACACACATTTCCCCACCCACACACATTTCCCCACCCACACACACATCCTCACACACCAAGAAGAAGAAGAAGAAGAGGACAATGAAGAAGAAGGAGGAGGAGGAGAAGAAGAAGATGGAGGGAGGGGGAGGGAGAGAGAGAGGGGAGGGAGGAAGGGGCAGGGAGAGAGGGAGGAAACGGAGAGAGAGGAAGAGAAATAAAATTAAAAAGAAAAGGGGAGGGGCAGGGGAGAGGTATAATTAATAGGGTCATATTTATTAATTAATCAGGCTATTTATAATCTATTTTACACAGATATAGAAATAGATGGAGAATTAAATTATTATTAATATTAACCACAATGTGGCTGTAGGGTGGTAAATATAATAAATTAGAATAAGGACAGGTTTCGCTAGGGGTATTCAGTATGACTGGGGTCTAAAACCCAAACACGCCCTCTATAGGAATTAATATATTGGCTCGTAACCCCCAAGTATTGAACAAGGCAGAAAAGGGTGCAAGTTCAACACTAACATAAAAGAAATGTTTCCCATAGAAGGCTGGGAGATCCGGGAAGTTCTACCACAGACACCCGAGTACTAATCACTCTACCCAGAGGGTGTGTCTATGTGTAAGTGCCCCGCCCCACATTTAATCTCCCACATATATATAAACAATGACAAGTATCCACTGTCATGCACATCCACAGTATTATACAACAGAGGGACAACAACCCATGTTAGACGCAACAACTGGATTACATTGACAGAGGAAAAACCCCCACTGTTAGACAAAAACAGTACAATGACTCACTGTATCACATAACAGTAACAATAACTCACTGTATCACATAACAGTAACAATAACTGGACTATAAACATCAATTTTGGAACAACAGGTTAACAATGAAGTAACTGCAAGGCTTGGTTAAACCAAACAAACAAACAATTGTATTGTGGAAAACATTTGGGTTCTGGAAAACCCTGTTGGCTACAATATGACATATACATGAAAGAAATTATTCATATTCAGGCAATGCACACAAAGTATACACCCAAACAGAAGTCCCCAACATTATTTCCCCAAAAAAGGTTCACATCAAATACATATGTCAAACACAAAACAAAGTAAATAATCCATATAGAGAACTAGATAAAGAAAATCTATCTAATCTGTCTCTAGAAATATCCTAGGGGTCTAATGATGACTCCCTCTCCTTCAATATCCACTAGAAAAGTCTGGCCATAATCACACTCTATAATCCAAGGAAAACAGCTGCTTTGCATATATCCACTATTTAGAAAATTGGGGATTGCACACACACACACACACACACAGAGCTTCCACTTCTGGATCATATATCCATCGCGAAAACATGTAGGAGTAATCCATATGAATCCATTGTGGATATACTGTAATCTCTCAAGTCACAGTTGCTAAGTCACTGGGCTAGGAGCGTTCCAGGGTGATATAACAGACAAATATAAATAAGTCTGAAGCGTTCTGGCGTGGCGTGACACACAGGAGTCCATGTGATTGATTCGATCAGGATCAGGCACAAACACTTTCAGTATCTCTTTGGATGAGGAGTGACATCACATAATCCATTAGAATTTCCTGACAGAACTAACTTGAATTGGGCATGAATATTCCAGCCCCTTTCTCTGGGTTAAGATGTAGGTTATTCTTTCTTCAGCTGAATATACGACTTGATTGACGGGAGTTGGTAATGTGCTTGATTATCCATGTCTGGGATATGATGGATGAGAAGATTCAAAGGAAGCTGGGAGTTCACACAATCAGTTGGTAAATCCATACTGGTAAATGATGGTGAATTCCAGACTATCCATGAGCCTCTGGAATATGACAGTTGAATGTGGAATTAGGCGGTGACTTTTAGAAGAGGTTATACTCTGTATCCATCTAGGCCAGGCATGCCTCATGTCTTTGCAGACATTGCAACGTTTAACACCGTCTGTAAGTTCCCAGAGGTAGGGAATCCACTTCAGCATATTTAAAATCCGTTAAGTATCCAGGCATTGACATTCAGGTTCAGGGTGAGTAGCAGTAACCAGCACTCTTTGTAGAATATTAGAGGAGGCTGATATCCCAGTTTCCTGCCTCTAAATCCAAACAAGTTGACTATAAATCCAGTGCCAAGCATGGTGACTAGTGCCAATACTCCACCGCCATCTCTAGCGCCTATGTAGAGTGAAGAAGAACAGGGTCGATATAGATTAGTAATACAACCCAACTTGGATAACAATGTATCATAATAAACTATACAGATATATGATGAATAACAGTGTATCATAATTAAAAATAGAGGGAACAAAAGGGAAGAAAAACAAAGTGTAGCTAGTTCCCTAGCACTTGTCGCCTACTGTAGAGTTTTGACCCACTCCAAAAGTGAGTAAGGTATCTACTCAATAGGTACATCTCTTCTGGACTGATACTGGAGCTTCCTGGGAGGTTTTCTTCACCTCCTAAATATGCAAACATCTTTTGATAGTACCGCTGTCACATCATGGAAAAAGTTCATGAGACACTGTCCTCATGTAAACAATTCATAAATCTCCTTTCCATAGTTACAAACAGCATTATGTGACTACCACTGACAAATGGCAAAAAGGCTAGATACCAATCAGTCATCTCCTCTTGCCTCATCATCATCATCATCATCATCATCATCATCATCATCATCATCATCATCATCATCATGTGTTTGTCCCCAATGGGGTGAAGTTAAAAGATCTACTTCAGCAGTAACATCATGAATAGAATATACATATGATATATATGATGAATAACAGAAAAACTTGTTAGACTTTTACTAAACATGGTATGAACTCTCTAGTGGGTATTACAACATCTCAAAGTAAAAACACAAGAGCAGGTGTCATTTCCCACTCCCTTGAGATGATATATAGATATATCATACCAAATGACAATCTTATAACATCATTTATTACAGCATCAAGCAGTAACAATCATGAGCATAAAAGGTAAAATACTCATAAAAGAGAAATCATGGGAATCTTTTCCCATACACTTGAGATTATGTATATCATACCACATGAAAATCCCATAACATCATTTATGAAAATAAAAGACTACAAGACAATCTATGTGTATTTACAACCAGGTAAACAAAAGATTAACTCCTAAGTGCATGAAAAAGTCAAGCGAGAATATATATCTCTCTCTCTCTATCTAACAACCTATATTAAAGTTGTACACAAATGTGAGATAGTAATATTTCTCCACCATAAGAGCAGAAATACAAAATAAGCACTCAGGAAAAAAACACTTTAAAACACAGAGACCAGTTGTGAAAAATAAGTATTTAGGAATAAAGTAAGTTCACAAAATCATCTCAGAAGAATGACTCATAGCAAGATTATATTGTAAGCTTTTATGAAGGCTGACTGGACAACATGGCGGTGTCTAGGCTGCGTGACGTAAACCAACCTTTCAATGAAAGCGATTCTCATAATTTTCACACACACAACTTCAATCATGATATTAGTTGCCTCAAAGCCTTTATCCTAATACATAACATGATATGTTGTATATAATATAATGCTCACCTAAAGCGCAGAGAATACGTAGCTAATAATTAACCCATTAACAATGGGTCACCCGCTAACGTTGAAGAAACATGGCGATTGACCAGACCGCTTTGTCTACCAAGCCTTTGTCTAGATTAAGCCTGTGTTTCCGGGGCGCGGCCAATCAATTGTCTTAAAACGAAATTTCGTTTCGTTAATTCTCCCGTCGGGCTTTTTAATAGCCTCTACTCTTCAGATAGCGTGTCCTAGCAACGTCTGCTGGAAAAGACTGCGAGATGATGACATATATGTCACAGTGGCTTTAGCAACGAACTGTTAAATAAAGAACTTGTGTAAACAATGACAAGTCCTATCTGTATAAGGAAAATAATAAGGCAAGATGGCTGCCGATTTTTCCGCTAGAGATGAACTGAAGTGATTGCAGCTTGGGCAACAGCAGCTAAGTCAAACTTTAACAAAATAAGTAGAGTCTAAAATCAAGGAATCCGAGTCATAACTGGAAGCCTGAAGACAACGCCTATTAATGAATTAGAAAAGATCACTTGTTTACAACCAATGCAGGATAGAAGAGATAGCAGAGCCCAGCAACAAGCTGAAAAATTTAGAAGATTGACAGACCACCCTATGTATAAAAGGTTTAGTGGTTTTGGAAAGGGAAGACTGAAGCGTAGCAACTTTGTAGAAACTGCAAAACGAAAGATTAGGGCAGATCCCATACTTAACATATCAACAGTCAAACCCATTTACAATGCAGACAAGTTCCCAGCTTGGAGATAGCAGCAACTGCCTGAGATGATAGAAAACATTCCTGGTATTGAGAAAAAGAACACTCAGCATGAAACCGAAAGAAGAGAAATAACCCTAAACTACATAAAAGAACATTACCCAAGCAGCAATTGGACCCATGCATATACAGATGGATCAGCCAAAAATTCAGTAGAGAATGGAGGAGGAGGAATTCTCCTAAATTTAAAAAATGGAGTGAAAAAAACACATTCAGTGGCAACTGGAAAGTTTTCAAGTAACTTCAAAGCGGAGGTAGAGGCTCTGAAAACTGCAGCAGAAATGCTCTTGATGGAGGAAAATAAAGAGACGCAAATAGCTATCTTTACAGATGCAAAGTCAGCTGTCTCAATACTGAAGAGCAATAACAGCACAGAAATAGCTGACCTAAGAGCAGCACTCCATGGTCTATGCCAGAAATCACAAAAAGTTGTAATACAGTGGATCCCATCACATTGCAGTATACCTGGAAATGAAGAGGCTGACAGACTGGCAAAAGAGGGTGGACGACTACCACAGCCTGACATAGACATAACCTATAATGAGGCAAAGAGGTTGATAAAAAGCACTTATAGATCCAAATGGGAATCAGAGCATCCAGGCCACCAGAAGGATGATGCATATTACAAACTCGACCGAAGAGAACAAGTAGCAATCTTCAGACTCCACACAGGACACAACAGGTTGAAATACCACTTGTTCAACAAACTAAAGATAGGAGATACAGATGAATGTAATTGTGGAACTGGTAAAATGACAGCTAAACATTTGCTGCAAGAGTGCCCAATATATGCAGAACAGAGAAAGATATTTTGGCCCACACCTGCTTCATTCGAGGACAAGCTCTATGGAAATATCAACAAGCTCAAGTCGACTGCAGCTTACTTTAACTGTATTCAGGTTGACATTTAAATGTACATGAAGAAGTATTTAGACTGCCACACTTCATACCACAGGCATGTCGGTTACACAAGCCTCCCAGAGGCATGAAATGGAATATTGCTTGGATAGCAAATCCATTACGTGGAAAGTCCGAATCAAAAGCTCATTGTGTGGGCTTCAAAAAAGGTGGAAAAAGTGTCCTAGTGGCACAAAATGGAATATTTCTTGGATAGCAAATCCATTACGTGGAAAGTCCGAATCGAAAGCTCACTGTGTGGATGTCATCTGCAAACTGCATTCTTCTGGCTTCTGGAAGAACAGCCTATGGTGAACGGAAGGCCCAATATACGGAAGTGAGGCGAAGCAGCCATGTGCAGAACGTGACGATTCCTTGGGTGAGCCCAGTACCAGAGCGGTGTGTGATGGCTCTGCAATTATGGAAGCCTCCTTGGATGGCGGGGAATGCCCATGGTCTGCCCCTGCCTTCCCTTGAAGGCCGACCAGGATGCCTTTGACTGTTCTATATGGGCCAGCTGGTATGGGAGATAACACCACAGCAGTGAGAGTCTAACGTCCTAAGAAACCCCTGGGAAGGTTAACCCGGTCAACAAATGCCCGCAGAAGTCGGATGTGTCGGCCTAACGGTGCAAGAACGCAGCTCTGCTGTAAACAGGCACAACGCAATCACGTCCGAAAAAAAACTCCGGATGAACGAAGAAGAAGAAGAAGAACCGTGCCTCACAGAAATCAGTGAAGCACTAGACACTCTCAAATCTGGCAAGGCACCTAGAAAAGATAGTATTCCACCTGAAATTTTAAAATGTAGCAAAGAAACAATCATCCCAGAACTGTATGCAATACTTCAGCTCTGCCGGAAAGAAAAATCAGTACCACAAGATACAAGGGACACAGACATTGTTACCATTTTAAAATCAAAGGTGACAGAAGTGACTGCAACAACTATTGCAGCATTTCCCTACTCGGCATTGCAGGCAAAAGTTTTGCTTGAGTAATCCTAAAAAATTACACATTCTTGCTGAAAGAATCTACCCTGAATCACAGTGTGGATTTATACCCAACAGGTCCACCATCGATATGATTTTCTCACTCTGGCAGCTCCAAGAGAAGTGCAGAAAACAGAGGAAGCCTTTACATATTGCCTTCATCGACCTCACAAAAGCATTTGACCTCGTGAGCAGCATTGGCCTATTTAAAATCCTTTAGAAGATAGGATGTCCACTCTTGTGAAATCATTTCATAAAAATATGCAGGGGAACATTTTATTTGATGATTCAAAATCCCAGTCATTCAGCATCAGCAGTGGAGTAAAACAGGGCTGCTTGCTTGCTCCTACACTTTTTGGTATCTTCTTCGCTGTTCTCTTAAGGCAGGCATTTGGGACTGCCACTGAAGGCATATACCTCCATACAAGATCTGATGGCAAACTTTTTAACCCATCAAGACTCAAGGCAAAGACCAAAATAAGATCAAGATGGATAAGACGATGCAGCACTGACTACTCATGCAGCAAAAGATCTCCAATGGCTCATAGATCGTTTTGCAGCCGCCTGCAAAGACTTTGGGCTCCCCCTTCAGCCTAAATAAAACGCAGATGATGGAACAAGATGCTGGTGCACCTTCATGAATCAAAATTTCTAATTACAAATTGAAGGTTGTCCATGAGTTTGCATATTTGTGGTCGACAAAATCAGATAATTGTTAGAGACAGAAATCGACAGATGCCTTGGAAAGGAAGCCACAGCACTTTCCAGACTAACTAAAAGAGTTTGGGAGAATAATAGACTAACAGAGCTTACAAAAGTTCAAGTATATAAAGCTTGGAACAAAAGAAAAAGCAGCAGCTGCAGCAGGATATAACAATATGAATTGCAAACAGTTAGGTATATTTAGCTCCTGCGAAACAAAGAGACATACTAAACACAGACACAATGCACATAGTTCACATACCTTACAGGGAAAAATCCACTGTACACAGGTGCGATTTTTACCTGTACGGTATGTGAACTATGTGCATTGTATCTGTGTTTAGTATGTCTCTTTGTTTCGCAGGAGCTAAATATACCTAACTGTTTGCAATTCATATTATATAAAGCTTGTGTTGTCTACTCTATGGGTCTGAATCCTGGATATTGTACTCATGGCAGGAATGAAAGTTGAATTCCTTCCATATGAGATGTCTGACACACATCCTGGGCATATCGTGGAAATACAACATAACAAACAAATATGTGATATTACCACAATGCACCATCCGGATTGGTAATGGCAGCAACAACAATGAACAGGTTAAAAAAAAGAGTCTGGGAGAACATGAAGCTTACTGCCAAAACAAAAGTCCTTGTCTATCAAGCCTGTGTCCTTAGTACTCTTCTTTATGGCAGTGAAACCTGGACAACTTACTCACACCAAGAGAAACGTTTAAACAGCTTTCATATGCAGTGTCTGCGAAGAATACTTGGTATTAAGTGGCAAGACAAAATCACAAATACTGAAGTATTGGGAAGATCAGGTTGTGTGACGGTTTATTCCATGCTCAGTCTTCGTAGACTTAGATGGATAGGACATCTTAGGAGGATGGATGATGGTAGAATACCAAAGGACATCTTTTTTGGTGAATTACGGATGGGTAAGAGATCTCAGGGTTGGCCTCTACTACGATACAAAGATGTGTGTAAGCGGGACATGATTGATACAGGCATTGATAATGCACATTGGGAGCAAGTTGCTGTTGAACGTGTTGCATGGAGGGCAAACATCAGAAATGGAATAAAGACAAAGGAGAAAATTATTGCAAATAAGTCACACACCAAGCGTGTGAAACGTAAGATGGTGCATGATGGTGGAAATGACCATGTGTTCACATGCACCCACTGTGAACGGACATTTACAGCTTGAATTGGCCTTATCAGTCGCATTCGCTACCCCCATAGGTAAAAGTTATTGTGCCTTTTTAAAGCACAAACTATCGTCTGTCAAGACGGCAAGGTGCCAATGGAACTCCCTCCTTAAGCAGAGACACCTCTGGTGGCTGGGCCACGTATCTTGAATGGAGGATGAACATATTGCCAAAGATCTCCTATATGGAGAATTAGCCACAGGGAAGAGGCCAACCGGAAGACATCAAATGCGATATAAGGATGTGTGTAAACAAGTTATGAAAACCCTTGCCATAGATTCAGACACGTGGGAAAGAGTTGCAGCTGGCAGATGTTCCTGGAGAATAGATGTATGAAACAGACTGGTGCTCTTTGAGCGCAATCTGATCCAACAAACTGAGGATAGGTGGCACTGCAGGACCTGCCTCGTCTTAGAGATGCGGAAACAGTGACAGAGATTGTCACTCTCGCATTGGACTATACAGCTGTCAGATACCTCATCAGCGGCTCAATTCTTTGTAGTCCTTCAGGACTGAAAGTGGCCTACTACTATTACTAGTCTCTGGTCACTTTATAGGTTACAATTATATTTATAATAAATGTTCATTTCATAGATGATACCTGCAGTGACTTATCAGGTGTTACAGTACATTCACAATAACTGTTCATTTTATAGAAGTTCATGCAGTTTATTATAATATATTGCCCGCTACTCTAATGTTTACCTAATTGTTCACTGTTTGTGTGTTTCAGAAATACACCACTGTTGCCAGAGTTGTGAAGCAAACTTATTTCTCATAAGTGTAGTCAGAAATAGAGCAGATAGCATCTGTTAACAATGACTTGGAGATTATAAATCAAGAACTTCCAGATGCGTTCTTTGATTACACAGCTCATGACAGATTCAATAACATGGTAGGCATGGAAGGTTGCTGCAACCTTGAAGACATGGCAGGACACACAGACACAGGATCAAGGTGGCTGGAAATAAAATAACTCTCTCAACATGAACAAATATCACTTGATGATAGTGGTATTGAGAATAGTTATATATATTAAGTAAAATATGTGGAATGTGATAAAATATCAGAGTGTATGTCATCTACCAATGAAATTAACACTAAACTATGGTGTGTGGCTAATGAGACGGATGAATGACAAACTGTAGAAACACTAGTAACAAGTACACAGATCTCTGAGACATCTCTTGATTATTATGATATTCTTACCTTTTGCATTCATCAGAGAGTAAAACCACAACTTACATGTCTGAAGTTTGTAATCCAAACTCTGGTAAAGATATATTTAAACAGAAAGATGACAACAAATTCAGTAGATAAATCTTACAAATGTGATAATTGTGGTGCATTTTTGACTCAAGCTAGTGATTTGAAGTGCCACAAGAGAACACATACAGGAGAGAAATCATACAAATGTGATGATTGTGGTGCATCTTTTACTCGATCTAACAATTTGAAATGCCACATGACACAACATACAGGAGAGAAACCTTACAAATGTGATTATTGTGGTGCACTATTAGCTAACACTCACCAGTTTGTGAACCACTTGAGAACACATACAGGACAGAAACCTTATAAATGTGATGATTGTAGTTCTTCATTTATTCAATCTGGTAGTTTGAAGCTCCACAAAAGAACTTATACAGGAGAGAAACCTTACACATGTGATTATTGCGGTGCATCTTTTACTACAGCTGGCAATCTGAAGGTCCACAAAAGAACACATACAGGAGAGAAACCTTACAAATGTGATGATTGTGGTGCATCTTTTACTGTTGCTGACAAACTGAAGCTCCACAAGAGAACACATACGGGAGAGAAACCTTACAAATGTGATGATTGTGGTGCAACTTTTACTCAAGCTCGCCATGTAGTGTATCATTTTCGAAAACATACGGGAGAGAAACCTTACAAATGTGATGATTGTGGTGCAACTTTTACTCAAGCTCGCTATGTAGTGTATCATTTACGAAAACATACAGGAGAGAAACCTTACAAATGTGACGATTGTGGTGCATCTTTTACTAACTCTGGCAGTCTGAAGCGACACATTAGAAAACATACAGGAGAGAAACCTTACAAATGTGATAATTGTGGTGCATCTTTTACTCGCTCTTACCATTTAGTGTACCACATGAGAACACATACAGGAGAGAAACCTTACAAATGTGATTATTGTGGTGCATCTTTTACCCAAGCTTTCAGTTTGAAGATCCACAAGATAATACATACAGGAGAGAAACCTTACAAATGTGACTATTGTGGTGCATCTTTTACTAACTCTGGCAGTCTGAAGCAACACATTAGAAAACATACAGGAGAGAAACCTTACAAATGTAATTATTGTGGTGCATCTTTTACCCAAGCTTTCAATTTGAAGCTCCACAAGATAATACATACAGGAGAGAAACCTTACAAATGTGACGATTGTGGTGCATCTTTTACTCACTCTAGTAGTCTGAAGCTCCACAAAAGAACACATACAGGAGAGAAACCTTACAAATGTGACGACTGTGGTGCATCTTTTACTCGCTCTGACCATTTAGTGTACCACTTGAGAATACATACAGGAGAGAAACCTTACAAATGTGATGATTGTGGTGCATCTTTTACTCAAAATTTTACTTTGATAATCCACAAGAGAACACATACAGGAGAGAAACCTTACAAATGTGATGATTGTGGTGCATCTTTTACTCACTCTCACCATTTAGTGTACCATTTGAGAACACATACAGGAGAGAAACCTTACAAATGTGATAATTGTGGTGCATCTTTTACTCACAGTTTTACTTTGATAATCCACAAGAGAACACATACAGGAGAGAAACCTTATAAATGTGATTATTGTGGTGCATCTTTTTCCCAAGCTATCAGTTTGAAGGTCCACAAGATAAAACATACAGGAGAGAAACCTTACAAATGTGATGATTGTGGTGCATGTTTTTCTCGGATTTGCCATTTGAAGACACACCTGAGAAAACACACAGGAGAGAAACCTTACAAATGCGATGATTGTGTTGCATGTTTTACTCAAGCTGGTGGTCTGAAGCTCCACAAGAGATCACATACAGGAGAGAAACCTTACAAATGTGATTATTGTGGTGCATCTTTTACTCAAGCTTTGAGTTTGAAGCTTCACAAGATAAAACATACAGGAGAAAAACCTAACAAATGTGATGATTGTGGTGCATGTTTTTCTCAGATTTGCCATTTGAAGACACACCTGAGAAAACACACAGGAGAGAAACCTTACAAATGTGATTATTGTGGTGCATCTTTTACTCAAGCTGGCAGTCTGAAGCTCCACAAGAGATCACATACAGGAGAGAAACCTTACAAATGTGATTATTGTGGTGCATCTTTTTCCAAAGCTTTCAGTTTGAAGCTCCACAAGATAAAACATACAGGAGAGAAACCTTACAAATGTGATGATTGTGGTGCATGTTTTTCTCAGATTTGCCATTTGAAGACACACCTGAGAAAACACACAGGAGAGAAACCTTACACATGTGATTATTGTGGTGCATCTTTTACTCAAGCTGGCAGTCTGAAGCTCCACAAGAGATCACATACAGGAGAGAAACCTTACACATGTGATGATTGTGGTGCATCTTTTATTAAAAATGGTAGTTTAAAGCTCCATAAGAGAACACATACAGGAGAGAAACCTTACAAATGTGATGATTGTGGTGTATGTTTTTCTCTTTCTTGTAATTTGAGGAGACATCTAAGAAAACACAAAGGAGAGAAACCTTAGTAATGTGTTCTTGGAATGTTGTTTAATAAGGCTTAGTATTTAGACCACCATAAGAGACCACTCAAGTGTAATGATTGTGGTGCATTGTTTATTTATGTTTATAATCTGCCATGGCACATGAGAATACATACAGGGTATAAACCTTACAAACGTAGTGAATGTGATGCATTATTTGCTCATACTGTCAAGCCAAAGCACAACTAAAAATGCATACATGAGTGATACTTCACAAATGTGATGATTGTGGTGCATCTTTTACTCAAGCTGGCAGTTTGAAGCTCCACAAGAGAACACATACAGGAGAGAAACCTTACAAATGTGTTGACTGTTGTGCATAGTTTTTTTTTCTTTTTCAGAATTGTAATTTGAGGAAACATCTGACAAACCACACATGAAAGAAACCTTACAAATGTGATGGTTTTGGTGCATGTTTTCCTCAGACTTGCAATTTGTGGAAACATCTGATAAAACTCACAGCAGAGAAACCTTACAAATGTGATTATTGTGGTGCATCTTTTACTCAAGCTGGCAGTCTGAATATCCACAGGTGAACACATACAGGAGAGAAACCTTGCAAATGTGATGATTATGGTGCGCTGTTGATTAAAAATGGCATTTTGAAGCTCTATAAAAGAGCGCATACAAGAGAGAAACCTTAAAAATGCAATGATTGTAGTGCATGTTTTTCTGAGACTTATAATTTGAAGAAACATCTAAGAAAACACAAAGGAGAGAAACCTTACAAATGTGGTGGTTTTGGAATGTTGTTTCTTCTTTCTTCTGCATTCATCCAAAGTGTTTTTCCAGATGTGATTGTAGTCAAGTTAGAATGGTTGAATGCTTCACGATCAGCCATGAATAGAAGGCAGGGACAGTCCATGGGCATTATCTGCCAACCAGGGATGGCTTCCATAGTTGCAGAGCCGATACATAGGGCTCACTGAGGGAATCGGCACAGCCTGCTCATGGCTGCTTAAATTCCTCACTTCAATGTATTTGGGGGGGCTGAGCGGTCTCGAGGTTTTTTTTTTTTTTTTTTGTATCGGTTTGTATTTGTTTGTTCTGTACTGATGAAGGCCTTGGCCGCAACATCCAATTTGTTTCTTGTAATCGTGTTTTAGGAAAGCTCACAATCTACTTCTCGTTTTTTCGGTGACTCATTCAATAGCTTCCTAATGCAGACTGTGTGGAAGTGGTTCAATTTCATAGCATGTCGCTGATAAACAGTCCAGGTTTCACAAGCATATAGCAGTGTGGATAATACAACTGCTTTGTAGACTTTCAGTTGTGTTTGTTGGCTTATTCCATTTCTGTCCCACACATTCGTGTACAGTCTGCCAAAGGCCGCTCTGACTTTGGAGATTTTTGCATTCACTTTGTCATCAATTGTGGCAGCTTGTGACACAGTGCTGCCAGGATAGGATAATTTGTCCTCAACACTTAGTCTATTACCGCTCACCTTGATGTTCGGCACAGTGTGATTATTCCTTGCAACTGGCTGGCACATAACATACAGTCTTCTCAAAGTTGATATTGAGCCCAAAGTTGGCACAGGCATATGAGAAAGCTGAAACATTATGTTGCATGTCTGCCTCTGAGTTGACGTATAGAGCGCAATAATCAGCAAACACTAGTTCTCTGACGGTGTCGATGTTAGTTTTGGTTTTGGCTTTCAGCCTTCTGAGATTGAACAACTTTCCATTGATGCTGTAGTTGATGTCAATTCCAATATCATTGTTCTTGAAGTCATTCATCAGCATAGCTGAAAACATAAGGCTGAACAGTGATGGTGCCAAGACACATCCTTGCTTCACTCTAATTGTGACAGGAAACGGCTCAGACAGTTCACCATTTTCCTGTACTTTTGTCTGCATACCATCATGAAATAGCCACACTATTTGGACAAACTTTTGTGGACAGCCATATTTCTTCCACAGTCCTTCTCTGCTGACTGTATCAAAAGCCTTGGTAAGGTCAATGAAAGTGGTGAACATTTCAGAGTTCTGTTCCTGACATTTCTCTTGCAGCTGCCTTGCAGCGAAAATCATGTCAACAGTTCCTCGTTCTTTTCTGAAGCCACATTGACTCTCAGGAAGAAGACCTTGATCGAGATAGGCCGTGAGGTGATTGAGAAGAATTTTGGCGAGTATCTTCCCTGTGATTGAGAGCCAGGAGATGCCTCTGGGGTTATCACAGGATTGGCGGTTTCCTTTATGTTTTTAAAGATGGACTATTGACACATCCTTGAAATCTTGCGGCATGGTCTCGTTCACCCATGTTTGTAAAGACTTGGTGAAGCTGCTCTATTAGGACCGACCCACCTGCCTTGTATATCTCTGCTGGGATGGAGTCAGGATCAGGCGCCTTTCCACTGGAAAGTTGCTGGATGGCTTTGTTTAGTTCCACTATGGTTGGCAGGTCATCAAGTGTATTATTAGTGGGAACTTGAGGAAGGCAGTTGATGGTCTCATCATTGAAGAAGGAAGTTGGATGTAAGATGTTGCTGAAATGCTCTGCCCAGCATTGGAGGATTTCTTTCTTATCGGTGACCAATGTTCCCCCAATTACAGTGAGGAGGGGAACTATGCCTGGTGATGGAGGACCACAAACCGCTTTCAGTGAGTTGTAGAAGTTATTCATATTATGTCTGTCAGCAAAGCCTTGAATTTCATCAGCTTTGTTTCTCAGCCACGATTCCTGCATGTGCTGAAGTTTCTGCTGCACTACTCTCCAAATGTTATTGAAGGCATATTTTTTTACGTTGTCTTCGGGTCATTCAAATGTGCCTTGAGGAGAAGATGTTTCTCTGCCAGCAATTGGTTGATGTCTTCAGAATTTTCATCAAACCAGTCTTTATGCTTTCAGGGGCCTGGACCCAGGATTTCCATAGCAGTGTTGTAAATTATGTCCTTTAGGCTCTCCACTCTGTTTCCACATCCTGTTTAGCTGCAGCATTTGGCTTGAGGCGGTCTTCCAGCATGTTTTATTACGACAGCTGCATTTTTTTGCTGTTTAGGCGAGTGACATTTAGTTTATTTTTGCATTTGTACCCCTTCAAGACGCCGTGGTGATTTGATGTGTATGTTAATTTTCGAGATAATGAGACAATGGTCTGTCCAATATTCGGCACCACATGTGTATTTTGTCACCCGAACGTCTTGTCCTTCACTCTTCCTGACAATGACATAGTCAATGAGGTGCTAGTGTTTCGAGTGAGGGTGCATCCATGATGTCCTATTTCTCATGGGAAGATGGACAATTGTATTGGTAATCAGGAGATTGTGTTCAGCACATGTCTGAAGGAGGAGGAGGAGCCCATACTGTTGGAATTTCCGACTCCTACTTTCCAATGATGCCACTCCAAGAGGTGGTGTCCTTGCCTACTCTGGCATTGAAGTCTCCAAGGAGTATAAGATTGTCTCCTTTGAGAACAGATGTTAATATGTTGTGTAGGTCTTCGTAGAACTTGTTTTTGACGTCATCTTCATTTGTCATGGTTGGTGCACAGACACTCACGGTGGTTGCATGCTTCTTTCCTTTCAGCAGGGGTAACTTAATGATCATAAGCCTGTCATTTATAGCCTTCGGAAATTGAGCTAGTTTGCCAACCAGGTATGACTTAATTGGAAATCCCACACCGGATTCGCTTCATTCCCCGCTTTTCCTTCCACTCCAGAAAAATGTGTAGCTGGCACCTACTTCACAGATTTGGCCTTCTTCTGCAAGTCGTGTCTCGCTCAAGGCGGCAATGTCGATGTTGTACCTGCACAGCTCTCTCCCAATCAGTGCTGTCCATCTCTCTGGGCCCGACACGCCATCTCTATCAAGTAGGGCGCGTACATTCCAAGCTCCAATTGCCAAGGGAATATGGTTAGCTCTTTTAGCTTTGCCTGTTTTTACTTTGTATGTCGACCGCAGTATAGGGTACCCACCAACGGCTAGCTGGTTAGGTAATGATGGAGCAGACAATTTTTAGGGCACCTTTTCTAGCCCCTTCCTCATGCTATGGAGGTGAGCAGTGCTTTCCTATAGAGGGCTGCTCAGTCACTCAGGGGGCTGCCGAATCCCACTGCTGCTCCAGTCAGTAGAAGATGGCCTGAGCCACCTATGCGCAAGTCTGCGACTATGACTTCCAGCGTACGGTAAGGTGTGGATATGATGGTAGTAATCAGAATCACTAAGTGCATCCCCCGTACTCTTTTTAAGCTAGAGATCTGGGACTAATTCCTAAATGATGTGTAATAGTCAGGGTAATGAACTTTGACTATAGAGAACTCGGCTGGTCTAGGGAAATCCCGGATATGTTAGAAAAACACACCATAAAGTTGTTCCTCCTAAAAGGAATCCAATTAGTTCAAAGTGCCCAAAAGTCCCCTTGATTCCACTAATGTTTTTCTAACTCATCTTTTTATTTCTCTTCAACAGCACATTTAATTTTTTTTAAACATTCTCATATGTATTTCGCGTTAAACCCACGTCGGGTATTTATGATGTCCATTTTAAACATTGCCTCAACGAGTTACTTTTCATGCGTTTTAATGCTTATTGTTCTTTTGTTGTCAAAGAATTGCTTCATAAGAGATGTTGAATGAAAGCATGTATGAGACAAAATAGAGAAGAAGGGCAGAATGTAGGACGGGCCTGCGTGCCAAATTCTTAACCCTTTGAAAATAAAGATTTTAGTTCGTTAAAAAAAAAGTAATTTTTTGTGAGAGAAAGTTAGTTGCATATCCTTTGCAGTACTCTGCAGTCAACCCACCGCCAACCATTTATTGGCTGTTTGTGATATCTTGGTAAGTTTACTTAAGCTAGATCTCTTCCAGTCATATTTTCTACTATCATTCTATCTATTCTTCTATTCTATCTATATTTTTAACGGGAACGGGCTGAACATAAATAGATAGATAGACAGACAGTCGGGAACGGGAGCTTATATGACTACTTATATGAATTAAATGAGATGCTCCCCACCAGGATGGGCGAGGCCGGGTCAGACAGACAGACAGATAGTCGGGAACGGGAGCTTATTTGACTACTTATATGAATTAAATGAGATGCTCCCCACCAGAAGCTGGACGAAGCCGGGCCAGGTCAGACAGACAGATAGATAGATAGATCCCCACCAGGGCCTGGGCTTGGCCGGGTCAGCTAGTCTATATATATAAAAGACAATGTTTATCCGGATGTCCTTTTTGCATTCGCGAACGGTCCATCCGATTGAGATGAAATTTTCTACATGTTTTCTTTTCATTCCCGTGCAGCCAACTGTCATAGTTTGACAGTGTACAATCAGCTATTTACTTACTAAAATTTAATATTTAATTTTTCATTATCATTTATATATAGCGAGGGGACTTAACTTAAGAAAAGTTATTTCAAGGGGCATAACTTTTAATAGCATTGCTATATCTATATATATAGATTTTTGAATTGTTATCAAAGCTTTATAAAATGTTTGTCTACAGTGATTTACAGGCATATGTATTATAATATATAATGATAAAATCTTTAAGGTGTTTTCAAAGTATTCATAAAAATAATGCATCTATTTAAATAGCGAAAAATTTGTTAACTCATCTTTTTATTTCTCTTCAACAGCACATTTAATTTTAAAAAAAAAAACATTCTCATATGTATTTCGCGTTACACCCGCGTTGGGTATTTATGATGCCCATTTTAAACATTGCCTCAACGAGTTACTTTTCATGCGTTTTAATGCTTATTGTTCTTTTGTTGTCAAAGAATTGCTTCATAAGAGATGTTGAATGAAAGAATGTATGAGACAAAATAGAGAAGAAGGGCAGAATGTAGGACGGGCCTGCGTGCCCAATTCTTAACCCTTTGAAAATAAAGATTTTCGTTAAAACAAAAAAAAAAGTAATTTTTTGTGAGAGAAAGTTAGTTGCATATCCTTTGCAGTACTCTGCAGTCGACCCACTGCCCACTATTTATTGGCTGTTCATGATATCTTGGTAAGTTTACTTTAGATAGATCTCTTCCAATCATATTTTATACTATCAATCTCTCTATTCTTCTATCTTATCTATATTTTTCGGGCCGAACCTAGACAGACAGACAGATTGTCGGGAACGGAAGCTTATATGACTACTTATACGAATTAAATGAGATGCTCCCCACCAGGGACTGGGTGAAGCCAGGCCAGGTCAGACAGACAGATAGTCGGGAATGGGAACGGGAGCTTATATGACTACTTATATGAATTAAATGAGATGCTCCCCACCAGAGGCTGGGCGGAGCCGGGCTGGGTCAGACAGACAGACTGACAGACAGATAGTCGGGAACGGGAGCTTATATGACTACTTATATGAATTAAATGAGATGCTCCCCACCAGGGACTGGGTGAAGCCGGGCCGGGTCAGACAGAAAGACAAGCAGACAGACAGATAGATAGATAGATCCCCGCCAGGGCCTGGCGAAGCCGAGCCGGGTGAGCTAGTTCCCAATAAAAGTTAATTTGTGTTAATTATAATTGTAATTACACACAAAATAAACTTGATACAATACGATGAAACTAAAGAAATTGAGAAGTAACTAAGTTTTCAACTTAAGATACTGAAGTACCACAATATAAAATGACACAAAGTAGTGCAGCTTTACATAACAGAATTACAACACTTACAGGACGTTGCGGCGATTAGCCTTCATCAGCAAACAAACACATTCACAAAACACAACATATAGTCAAGGGGATCTTCTATGACTTCATAAAATCGTGATGACAGGACGAGAAGAACAAAAAAGATGAAGGCAATGAAGAGAAAATGAAAATTTAAAACACCTTTCATACTTACCTCGGGAAACCGAGCTGTGTATAACCCCAAATATCACTGATGTCGTCTTTTTATACCCAACCGAGGGAATGGGGTGTAAGATGATGACGGGGTGGTGGGTGTAACGTGCTCCCTGAACCCTCGATTTGGTATAAAAAGAAGACATCATTGATATTTGGGGTTATACACAATACACAGCTTGGATTCTTGAGGTAAGTATTGTCAGAGTCTTGCGTAGAGCAAGATAAGTAGCTCGTTTTCTGGCAAGTGTGAAGCAGTATCAAACTATCAAATCATACGAAGTGAATATCCGAACCTGTTATTTACAAGCTTTATTTACGCGCTGCATTCATTATCGCACAGACATCGCGCAATGACAATCCATAGCAATCATTACGGCATGAACAATATCAATACAATACATACGGATACATGCAATCAATATACATATCACTTACAAGCCAAAATATTCAAGCGTTCGAACCGTCTCCCACTGTCGCACAGGCTAGCTCTCAATGCAGATTCAAAACCACTCGCAGACTCATGCGACCTGTTCACACAAACACCTAACCCGGTCTGACTGGCCTTTCGTTCTACACGCTCGTCGGCGCTCAAGTCAGCTGGTGTGACCCCTGCAAGGTTCACGGGGTGTACCGCTGACCAGCGGTCGTTTAAGCGTCGCTTAGTTGCTGTGCTTGGCTGCTTATACAGGCGTCGTCGAAGACGCCGCATTCCCTCTGCAGTGTTTAACATCACTCAGGGTTGCGCGTTGTTATGTTGCCTGGCGTTGGTACAGACAACGCGTCGCAACCTCAGATGTGAGACTTTGACACTCTCCACACCCCTTTTTCATGAAAGGAATTTCTTTCATGTACAATATATATAGGTGTTATTAAACTTGTCAAAATCGAACATTGTATACCTTAGTAGTTATTATAAATATATACAGGTGAATAATAAACAATATGTATACAACAAATATGTTGCACCATGAAGTACAACAGTCAAGTACCATCTATTTAATGGGCATTACCTCACTGTGACACAGCTAGTCCGGTAGGTCACGGCTAAACTGGCCCCTACCTCAACAACCAAAAACAAAAATACTAAACTCATCAGGTCAAGCTGTGAGCATCTCCCTCTGAGATAGCTCCGTCATCAGACCTCTGTTTAGAGTTTCTAATGAAGGTCAACAGTTTTGGCAATATATTGTCCATATATAAATGACGTCACATTGACATGTTATCTATCAAGCACACATGTTAATGGTTACAATACATATTTACACATCACCAAGAATTTAGAGTAATGTCCCCTGGTGATTATACAAAGAATTTAGGAACAATAATTTATCGTCGTTTACATGACATAAATTACTAGTACAAATTTATTTCTTACTGTCATAATTTGATACTTATTGACAAATGTGCACCAAAAAGTCACGTTTGTAAAGAAGTAATCAAGTTACGATGCTGAGATTACATATTATAAAGATCGACATATACAATTCCATATATGGACATATTTTAAATCACATTTTAATACAATCGTCATAAATTTATAGCTTTTTAGCGTAGTCTGCTAACTTTTAAATTAATATGCAAAAAATACCGGAAGTATACAGCTGTGCTATTTTACACATGTGTTGTGGTGTCATTCACACGACGTTGTTCTGTTCTGGATGGGTACTATATAAACGGAGTATTAGTTGTTACTATCAGCTGTTGGATCATTTCTTCCGCCTTCTGCTCGGATTGTACTGTCGCAGTCATCTTTCGTACCTTGTTAAAACGTCTTGGACACATCGGTCTGGATACATTCAGGATTACTTCACGTTGTAGTGGCTTGGTAAGTTCCTGGATCCTGTAGTGTTGTCCAGTGACACTTGTCTTTGTAGTGTCTGTTTGTTACAATATTTATGTATTTACAATAATAATCACATTCTTTCTCATATCTCACAATTATACACGCATTCATTCGCATCATAATGATAGTAATAAGAATCCAAATATGTACATAAGTTATATACATCGGGAGATACAATCTACCCCATCACATTGTTGTACACAGCGTTACTGACACATTGTCACAATTGGCTGTGGTATTGAGCACTATCTACGTTGCAGATTTATACACCCTCTGCACTGTGCTCTGGTGTTGACTGGGTATTAGGTTCGTCGTATGGACATCTCAACAAAAGATCTGCAAGACAGTTTTGGGAACCCTTTATATGGTTAATCTCATAGCTATAGTCCTGCAGAAGAAGGGACCATCTTGCCACCTTGCTGTTACTTGGCGTTCCTCTGGTAACAATTGTAAGCGGGCTATTATCTGTTTCAATAATGAAATGTTTACCTAAAAGAAATCTAGAAAGCTTACGTACCGAAAATACCATGGCAAGCGCCTCGAGTTCCGGCGTATTGTAATTTCGTTCGATGGTGTTCAGTTTTCGAGAGACGTAGTATACTGGGTACAAGATTTGGTCGTGTTCCTGGAGAAGCACACCTCCAATGGCTACAGAGCTCGCGTCACATCTTAATCTAAAAGTGATATTCAAATTTGGCAATTTTAGAATAGGTGCTCTAGAGAAATATGAAAGAATCTTCGTAAATGCTGGCCTCAAACATTCGCTGTTTACAGTCACATTGGGCTGTTTATTTGTTAGTAAATCAGTGAAACATTTGGTCAATTCAGCAAAATGAGGAATAAATTGTCTATAATAGTTTAAAAGACCTAACACACTTCACAACTGTTTCTTAGTTGTCGGAAGCGACAATTTCAAAATTCTGGACATGATGTTATCGTCAGTTGATATAAAGCCATTTGAGATCTTATAGCCCAAAAATGAAATTTTCTGAAAGGCTATATCAACTTTGGAAGGTTTTACAGTCAGTCCATGATGTCTAATCCTGTCAAATGTCTGCTGTAGTGCTGTTATGTGATCTGTCATGTCCTTTGTGTGTATGCAAATGTCATCCATGTACCAAATGATGTTAGCAATGTCTGTCAAAAGAATTCTTGTCATTCTGACGAAGGTAGCCGGTGCATTGACTAATCCGAAAGGTAGTTTACACCATTCGTATAAACCCCACGGTGTGGCAAATGTAGTCAGATGTATACTGTCAGGATGTACAGCTATCTGCCAGTAGCCTTTTGTCATGTCAAGTTTAGTAAAATAACGTGAGTCAGATAGTTCAGTCAGGATGTCTTCACAGTTGCTCATCGGTTCTAAATCCAACTGTGTAATGCTGTTGAGTTTACGATAGTCCACACAGAGTCTGATAGTTTTGTCCTTTTTCCGTACTAAAACTATTGGTGAACAGACATGAGATTGTGAACGTTGAATGATATGATTTGCTTCTGAATCAATGATTTCTTGATATAGTTTTTCCTTATAGTGTATAGGGATAGAATACGGTCTACACTTGATAGGAATGTCAGATGTCAAGATGATTTGGTGCTGAACTAAATCTGTCTGTCCTGGGCTGTCAGAAAAGATCGTCCTGTACTCTTGTATCAGTTGTCTGCAACTGTCAGTTTGTGTCTGCGTCAGTTTAGGATTTACCGTAATGTCCTGTAAGTTGGTCGTCGTGTCAAGAACTGGTGTCGGTATCTTGTCAGTGTCGTCCGTCTGGTCCACTATGGTGGTGCTTGCTGCAGTTTCTACTTGGTCGTCTTGCCTGTGGTAATATGGTGTGAGCATGTTAATATGGCAAATTTTATGTTTGTCCCTAACTGCAATTTCGTAATCTACCGTCGAAATTTGTCGTAGTACTTTGAACGGTCCTTGCCATGAGTCAGTGAGGAGATGTCTATCACTTGGCAAAAGGAGAAGAACGTCCTGTCCTGGTGTTAGTGTAATAGTTCTATTTCCTCTGTTAGCATATTGTCGGTAGATAGCTCCTGATTTTTGGAGAGCTTCTTTAGCTAACACACATGATTTCATAATTCTATCACGCAATGATGTTACATGTTCATATGGTGAAATGGGTGTAGGCAAAGTTGTACTTTCAGTCAACATAGATTCATACAGAGATAATGGGCCGCGTGGTTGTGCACCATATAACATTTCGAATGGTGAGAACCCAGTGCTGGAATGGGGCACTTCCCTATGTGCAAACAAAATTGCAGGCAGATAAGTATCCCAATCTTCAGGGTGTTTTTGGGTTACTTTAGAGAGCATATGTTTCATATCGCCGTTAATCTTTTCCACGATACCGGTCGAATGCGGGTGGTAGGGACTGTTGAAGCATTGTTTAACACCCAACATCTTGGTAAAGGCTTGTGTAGCTGAGGCAATAAACTGGCTACCCCGATCTGAAAGGATGGTATCAGGGAATCCTACCCTCGCAAAAATATGAAAGAACACTTTCATGATGTCTTTGGAAGTTATGTTCTTCATTGTAATCACTTCTGGCCACCGACTACATAGATCAATGAGTGTTACAATGTAACTATTACCTCTTGATGTTACAAGGTTAAGAGGACCAACTATATCGACCGAGATCTTTTCAAGATCTAGCCAAATCAGTAACTTGCAATTCAGCTTGTGGGTGTTTACCCTTTTTGACAAGCTTTTGGCAGATGTCACACGATCTGCAATACTGTTTGGTATCGTTGCAAAACTTTGGCCAATAAAATTGAGTAAGTAACCTTGCTCTAGTTTTAGCATACGCCATGTGTCCTGCAAAGGGTATGTCATGAGCTAGATTCAATGCTTGCTTGCAGTTTTCTAATGGTAGCACTGTTTGTTCTATAGTGCTGGAACCTTTGGTGTAATACCGTGTTAGAATTTCGTTCTTCAGAGCAAAGTACCATTGAGCATTCTTTGCTACTCTTGGCTTATAAGTTTAAAATACTTTTGCAGAGATCGATCGGCTTTCTGAGATGTTATAAACTTCTCCCTAGTTGTCTCAGGAGATGTTACAACTGGACGTACTCGTTGTAAAGCCTCTGTCTGATCGACTTGATCTTGCATCTGTGCAGTAGATCTAGTTACTGCATTTATTACATCACAACGATCATTCTCATCACACGTTGATGTCACATTCACACAATTACATGTATGTTCTGGCGTAGCCAGATTGGCATTTGTACATTCAGTTACAGGTGGTAATACATCATGAATGGTGATTTGTGATGAAGGTGAAATGGTAGTATCGATATTACAAATGACAGTTGATGTACTACTGTCATGTGGCATGTCATTCACTTCAGGAAGGTTTCCAATGATAACATCGCAGCAAGGATTGGTTAATGCTGCGTATTTAACCTTTCCTGTAAGGAATGGTGTAGTTATATATGCCCACGCAAGTGGATATTTCTCTATGTTCCCTGAGAACGTCCTGCATGTGACATATTTACCACTATATTGTGATGGTAAAATGTAATCTCTCTTTACACCAATGAGAGTACTTCCGCTATCACGTAAAACTGTGGCAGGTCTACCATTAACATACCCCTGGTGGATGTTTAGTTTACCTTGGGAGTTTACTACAAAATTGGCCTCCTCATTTGTAACAGGTATAGAATGGCCGCATGTTAACACGCCATCCTCATGAAATTGATCACAAATGGTACATTTTTCATGATGGAACACATCAATGGAATGTGCTGAGTTTACTGGGTGATCTTGTACACTTTCATCTTCTGAAGAAGAACTGTCAAACATGGCTGCATTAGCCTTTCTGGTCATTGCCTTGCCTTTACAATCCTTACGCCAGTGACCAAAAGCCTTACAAAGATAACATTTGGTAAGATTTCTGTAGTTCTTCCTTTCTTTATCTTGCTTAGAAATGTAATTCTGCAAGTAAGCAGTGTACCCAGGATGTTGGTCACACATATCATTCTCACTGTGTGATAAGTGGCAATATCTGCACTGATAAAATTTATTTCTCTGCAGCTTGTTTATAAGGTCTTTGTTTGTTATTTGACCCTGACTGATATTTGCCATATGTAGCTGCTGCTACAAAGTCTGTGCTGGTCAGACTACTAGAGAAACAATGCTTATTGGCTGCAAAATAACCAGAGTCACGACTTTCAATCTGTTGGACACTTTCACACTGACATTCCAACAAAAATTTAGACAAGGGGGGTGGGAGAGATGTAATAATCTTATCTCTCAACACAAGATCAACTAATTTGTCATAACTTCCATTTACTTTGGCTGCTGACAGCGATTTAGAAAAAATATTCTGAATTTCTGAGATGTAATCAGAGAACGTGTGTGTAGGCTTAGGAGACAACTTCCTAAACTGTTCTCTATAACCTGATTCATCCAGTAGAAAATGTGACATAATTTTCGCTTTAATGTACAGATAATCTTCTTTCAGGTCATTTGGGATCGACTCTATGACTTTAAGAGGTTCCACAGAAAGACTTCTTACATATACTATACCCCATTCAGGTTTTGGAATTGTATAATGATCCATGACAAATTCAAGATTTTGGGTAAATGCTGCTATGCAATCACCTGTGTTGTAACTTTTAATTAGACCTTGGTATTTCTTGTGAGGTTGATCTTTGTCTGTTTCTCTATTAGCTTTATCTTTAGAAGATTCAGATTTTAGCTGTTCAATTTTCAGTTGTGTTTCTTGCTCTTCTCTCTTACTTGTGTTTCTTGCTCTTCTCTCTTACTTTGGGCCAAGATCTCAGCTTGCCTCACTGCAGCTTCTGACTGTGCCTGCTGAAGCTTTAGAGCAGCTTCTGATTGTGCCTGTTGAAGCTTTAGAGCAGCTCCTGAGTCTTTTAGAGCAGCTTCTGATTGTGCCTTTAACGCCCTTTCGGCCGCTCTCTCATTTCGCTCATTAATTTGCTCCTGCTTCAAGAGATATTCTGCATATTTACTTTCACTCCATGCTCTCAATCCCTCACCAGACATATTCATTTTTCAACCCATTTCAATGAAATCGTTTAAAGAAGACATGATGAACAATACGTATGATGGAATGAATATAAACAAAATTACTTATGATGTTAGTAATTTACAAATATTTCTAGCACAGTTGATGTTTAAAGCCAGACTAACGAAAGTATAAAGAGGAATGGAAAAAAAAATCTATACTCAAGTAATCCTTGGGCAGTGTGCTGTTCAGTGGTGCTAGAAATCACACTGGAACGTCCTTCGGGTTGACGCACCAACAAATTTTTTGAAGTTCACAAGGCTCAGGTCAAGTTGACACACACAAAAACCTGTACTTTTGAAACTAAACGAAATTAGAACGTTTGTAAATGTATGGTGTATGTAATGTCACTGAAGTCTGTAAAGGTTTGTATGCTGTCAAGTATTATTGTTAGTCGTTACCACAATCAACAACTTTCACGCTCACACTAACCCTACTCAATGTCATTCAAGGGCACGGCCGCCATTTTGGATTTTAGTTCTTAAATTGGTTTAATTTGGCGATAAGTCTGAAGACGCCTCGGTTGGCTTCAAATAATGTCTTCACACTTATAATTTAATGAAATCAACACTATTTAACCATTACTTTACCCTAATCTATGACTTGCGCACTTCTATCGACATCTTCACATTCCATTCAAACTCGGACAAAAAAAAATCTACAAGTTCGCATTCAGCTCAAAACCCGGACGAGCCCCCATCACGTTCGCACTTGTCAGAGTCTTGCGTAGAGCAAGATAAGTAGCTCGTTTTCTGGCAAGTGTGAAGCAGTATCAAACTATCAAATCACACGAAGTGAGTATCCGAACCTGTTATTTACAAGCTTTATTTACGCGCTGCATTCATTATCGCACAGACATCGCGCAATGACAATCCATAGCAATCATTATGGCATGAACAATATCAATACAATACATACGGATACATGCAATCAATATACATATCACTTACAAGCCAAAATATTCAAGCGTTCGAACCAGTCTCCCACTGTCGCACAGGCTAGCTCTCAATGCAGATTCAGAATCACTCGCAGACTCATGCGACCTGTTCACACAAACACCTAACCCGGTCTGACTGGCCTTTCGTTCTACATGCTCGTCGGCGCTCAAGTCAGCTGGTGTGACCCCTGCAAGGTTCACGGGGTGTACCGCTGACCAGCGGTCGATTAAGCGTCGCTCAGTTGCTGTGCTTGGCTGCTTATACGGGTGTCGTTGAAGACACCGCATTCCCTCTGCAGTGTTTAACATCACTCAGGGTTGCGTGTTGTTATGTTGCCTGGCGTTGGTACAGACAACGAGTCGCAACCTCAGATGTGAGACTTTGACAAGTATGAACATCTTTTTGATGAACATCTTTTCGAATTTTCATTTTCTCTTCATTGCTTTCATCTCTGTGTCTTTTTGTTCTTCTCGTCCTTTCGTCACGTTTTTATGTAGTCATAGGAGATCTCCTTGACTATATGTTGCGTTTTGTGAATGTGTTTGTTTGCTGATGAAGGCTAATCGCCACAACGTCGTGTATGTGTCATAATTCTGTTATGTAAAGCTGCACTACTTTGTGTCGAAGCCTTGCTTATAATGTGCACATAGACCAGGTGATAACAAAGGCCAAGCGGGGTTTGGCAGCGATGCGAGTGATGGCGGCAGCAAACTGTGAGCAGCGCCATCTATGTCTTCTGTACGAGGGGCTGGTCATGTCTGTTTTGGAGTATGCAATGGCAATCCTGACTGTCAGCCATAAGCAGATAGAAAGGATGGAAAGGATACAGAATGAAGCTATGCGCATTATTCTTGGATGTACAAGAGATACAGCATGCAGGGCGATGCGCTACCTTCTTGATTTTCCAACCATTGAAGAGAGAATGCAAGTTTGCAGGGCACGTGCCTACCTCAGAATTAACGCAAACACACAGCATCCACTGCATAGTGAAATTAGGAAGGTGAAGGGCAGCAGGTTAAAAAGAGGACGGTCGTGGATGGGTCAAGCCGAGGACATTCTTCAACAGGTGTGTTCACTTGAGGACTTAGAACCTGGCGAGGAGTGGGTGCAAGTGCCAACAGACTTCTGCACATCCTTTTCAGTTTGCATCCAACTAGATAGAAAATGCAGACAAGAAAATCCGGCTGCTGTTGAGGCTGAAGTACAAGCGTTGATTTTCGAGAATTCGCTAGACAGTGACGCGGTCATCTACACAGATGGGTCGGTCGTCCGACATGTGAGAAGCTCATGGGCCTTAACAGCTCGGGCCGGAGGGAGAATTGTGAAGGAGGACTCTGGTGCTTTCACTGAAACCACAAGTAGCCTGACCATGGAAGTCATGGCAGTAAGTAAAGCAATAACATGGCTCGAGACACAGACATTCACTAGGGCTTGTTTCCTTAGCGACTCAATGAACATGATCAAGAGGATAGAGGAGGGGTCGATCCGAAGAGAATGGTTGCTGCCTCTGAAGCGGTCTCGGCTGGCAAAGATTAGTTTCATCTTCGTGCCATGTCATGCGGGAGTACAAGGAAATGAGCGGGCTGACAAGCTCGCAGGTGAGGCTACTGTGGAGGGCGGACGTGCCATGGACCAGGCTGACATTCTGAATGCTCTACGAGAAGTGAGACTTTTGCAAGAACCAAGTGATGACTGTGAATCTACAACAATGGCCAGACCGCGAGAGCAGCAAATTAAAAGAGGGGTGGCCAAACAAGAACACTACGCAGGAAGCCAAAGAAGATTGATAAACCAACACAGAACTGGCGTCGTTAGCCGCTACACGCTGCGGGATTTGCTGAGGAGGGGATCCGAGCACTTATGGACTGAATGGTCCGATGTGCAACGAGGATGATCTGTCGACTAACTAACTAACTTTGTGTCATTCTGTATTGTTTACATTTTCACAGCTTTACCACAGTTCCGCCCAATTTTATTCATATGAAGTACCACAAGAAACACAAGAGAACACAGATGACAGATATCTGAGGGGAAACCTTACAAGTGTAATTTTGATCATGATTTTCAAATTGATCATTTACTTTTGGGAGAACCACAGATAGATAGGCCTTGAAAAACCAAATCTAACGGTACCTCAATGAGTTGTGTAACTCGATTCTAAGCTGAGTTATGTAAATTTGAGTGTCGTGACCTTTGGACTAAAATTTTTACAAAAGAGTGCTCACTATAGGATTTTTTTGCGTCTTGGTCAAAATCTGGCCCAGATTATCAAAATTTTGGTGTTTTTTTTTAGACTATCTGTTTTGTTTATAAACGAACAACTTAGCAACCATACATCACTGCGATCGGGGTTGCAAGGCCTAACTGGTCATGTTATTTATTTTTTGATATGATGTCTGGTGACCTAATTAGGAAGTAAAAATGGCCGCTAATTATTTTGCTAATTAATTACTATTTCACAAATTAGCGTACGTTTTCTTAATTTTAGCTTTAAAAATTACAAGATGAATTTAGTAATATGCGGAATGATGCTACAGACCTTATGGTCTCTTTGCTGTGTCAGTATGATGTGTGGTGACCTAATTAGCAATTAAAAATGGGCGCTAATTAATTACTATTTCACAAATTAGCCTACGTTTTTTTAATTTTAGCTTTAAAAATTACAACATGAATTTGGTATTGTGCGGAATAATGCTACAGACCTTATGGTCTCTTTGCTATGTCAGTATGATGTGTGGTGACCTAATTAGCAATTAAAAATGGCCGCTAATTAATTACCACTTCACAAATTAGCCTACGTTTTCTAAATTTTAGCTTTAAAAATTACAACATGAATTTGGTATTGTGCGGAATAATGCTACAGACCTTATGGTCTCTTTGCTATGTCAGTATGATGTGTGGTGACCTAATTAGTAATTAAAAATGGCCGCTAATTAATTACTATTTCACAAATTAGCCTACATTTTGTAAATTTTAGCTTTAAAAATTACAACATGAATTTGGTATTGTGCGGAATAATGCTACAGACCTTATGGTCTCTTTGCTGTGTCAGTATGATGTGTGGTGACCTAATTAGCAATTAAAAATGGGCGCTAATTAATTACTATTTCACAAATTAGCCTACGTTTTCTAAATTTTAGCTTTAAAAATTACAACATGAATTTGGTATTGTGCGGAATAATGCTACAGACCTTATGGTCTCTTTGCTATGTCAGTATGATGTGTGGTGACCTAATTAGCAATTAAAAATGGCCGCTAATTAATTACTATTTCACAAATTAGCCTTTTTCTAAATTTTAGCTTTAAAAATTACAACATGAATTTGGTATTGTGCGGAATAATGCTACAGACCTTATGGTCTCTTTGCTGTGTCAGTATGATGTGTGGTGACCTAATTAGCAATTAAAAATGGGCGCTAATTAATTACTATTTCACAAATTAGCCTACGTTTTCTAAATTTTAGCTTTAAAAATTACAACATGAATTTGGTATTGTGCGGAATAATGCTACAGACCTTATGGTCTCTTTGCTATGTCAGTATGATGTGTGGTGACCTAATTAGCAATTAAAAATGGCCACCGATAATTACTGCAGTAATGAATATTTGTTATGAGGTTCGTTTAAAATAAAATTACTAAATTTGCATAAGTGTCAACAGACGAAAATGTACTAAACTAAAAGAGTTTTCTTTTCAGTTAGTAATCTTTATTAATACTATATAACATATATAATACATATGCATAATGTGGTAGAGTTTCTGGAATCAACAGGTGACATCAGTTGAATGAAAATGACGATCCTGAAAAGAGAAAAAAAAAAAAAAAGATTAATAAAATGCTGTAAAATAACATGAAGAAGTTATTATACATTATCATTATTTGTGCATTTCAGATTTCTGTACGTCTTTTCAGTTTGCATCCAACTATACAGGAAGTGCACACAAGTAACCTAACTATGAATGTCCTGGCAGACAGTAAAGCAATAACGTAGTTCGAGACAGAGACAAGTAATAACTGAATCTACAACCATGGGCAGGATGCGTGAACAGCAAATTAAAAGTCATTTGGCAAATAAGAACACTATGCAGAAAACCAAAGAAGAATAATAAACCGAGCATTTATGGACTGAATTGTTCAATGTGCAATAGAAAATTAAAGGTATATTTATTTTTAAAATGTTTTACATTATAATAAATTGATCTTAAAATTATAAAGATAGATAACATGAAGAAGTTATAAATTATTAATTATTAAATTTTAATCTGACGAGAAAAGAAGCAAGTAAAGATACTGTATATTTATTTTTAAAAAGTTGTACATTAAAACAAATAGATTTTAAAACTATAAAGATAAATCTCAACTCACCGTAAAAAAAGTGTCCTTAATTAGGGAAATACTACCTCTTTTGGTGACTGATCCGAGACAAAAAGTTTCAACCTGGAAAAATAAAGCAAAAGATTAATTATACATAGAGATGAATTGTATACATTATATAACAGGAATTAAAAATAAAATAAGTACTTACAAATTGTTTCTTACCTCTGAAACAAGTGACAGTTTAGCAGCGCTTAAAATCTAAAAAAATTACCAATCTAAATGCTAAAAAAAAACTACTTATTTATCACGTCAAATAATAATATATCAAAGATGCCCAACAATAAAGCTAGAGAAACGATAAATAACCATTGGCGAAATCTACTAAGAAATGCTTCAAAGTCATTCGCCAGGTGACGGCAACTGATGGGTCGTCATCCTCCTTCCAGTGAAACAGGTCAATTCCTTTGTTTAACTTATCTTACACGGGTGTCCACGTCCATCACCATCTCATGGTACACAACATCCTTGCCATCCTCCTGCCACTCATGACGTAACAACAGATTAGACAAAGCATGGTCATCAACAATAAATTTTTTCAGTTTCTTTCTGGACTTTAAATCTAAATTGCTAAACATGTCTAAATCAAGTAATGATGGATTTAATCCAACCCTATCAACGACAGACTTCAGCTCTTTTTCGCAATCTGCTCTGATGTGTTCATCCAATCTTTGCAATATAGTCCTTTCAACAGCTTTCTGTCTCTCTTTATTTTTCTTTGTAACTTTAGGTCCTTGCCGAATTGCAAAATCAACTAGTTTCTCTTGCTCATCTGCTGGATGTAACCTCAGCCACTGCAGAGTTTTATTTTGCCTAGCCTTCACCTTAGCATCAATGAAGCCAAGTTTTGCGTGCGGAGCTCTCCGTATTAAAGCATCCGTCATACCTAGAGTCCGCTCTGCATGCATGTTATGCATCGGAGCTGAAGCTGTAGTCAGCTGTAATCTCAAATGATTCATTACTAGACTGCTCATCACTACCGTCACCTAATTGCCTAGTAAGTGTTTCTATAAAAGCAGCTGCTAATCTTTTCACTGTTTCCAGGAACTCATCCATATTGTCATTGGCCATCTCCAGGTGTTCAAATTCTCCAGGTGTTTCGTTCAGCATTGTATTACCAAATACATCAGATGTCGTGGTGATCAAGTCCTCCGGTGTCGCAAGTATTCCTCTCAGCCTCCGAATGCATGGTTGGAATTCTGCAGCCTGGATGAAAGGAATGATACAAATAAATATGACATTCTGCAGCCTGGATGATATGAATGATACAAATAAATATGACATTCTTCAGCCTGGATGATAGGAATGATACAAATAAATATGATATTCTGCAGCCTGGATGAAAGGAATGATACAAATAAATATGACATTCTGCATCCTGGATGAAAGGAATGATACAAATAAATATGACATTCTGCAGCCTGGATGAAAGGAATGATACAAATAAATATGACATTCTGCAGTCTGGATGATAGGAATGATACAAATAAATATGACATTCTGCAGCCTGGATGATAGGAATGATACAAATAAATATGACATTCTGCAGCTTGGATGAAAGGATTGATACAAATAAATATGACATTCTGCAGCCTGGATGAAAGGAATGATACAAATAAATATGATATTCTGCAGCCTGGATGAAAGGAATGATACAAATAAATATGACATTCTGCATCCTGGATGAAAGGAATGATACAAATAAATATGACATTCTGCAGCCTGGATGAAAGGAATGATACAAATAAATATGACATTCTGCAGCCTGGATGATAGGAATGATACAAATAAATATGACATTCTGCAGCCTGGATGAAAGGAATGATACAAATAAATATGATATTCTGCAGCCTGGATGAAAGGAATGATACAAATAAATATGACATTCTGCATCCTGGATGAAAGGAATGATACAAATAAATATGACATTCTGCAGCCTGGATGAAAGGAATGATACAAATAAATATGACATACTGTAGTTTCATAGCAGATAAGTAGATAGTGCTGCAGATTTTACAAAGAGGCAAACTGAAGTTAAAAGACATGTGGAACATGACATTGAGGCGATTGCCCACATACCGCAGAATGATGCTAGGCTGGACGTTGTGTGTCTTCAAAAAGTTTCCAAAATGCAGCTGGATCACCTGAACCTTCTTTATACCTGCCAAACAAACATTGTACACATTTAAACACTAGTAACTCAAGTAAATCAAGTTTTCAAAAAAAAAAATCTAATGAGATTTACATTTATGTTGATAGAAGCTCTGTAAGAATTACCTCAGTAATTTTTAAAAGGTACATTATTTATTATATACACATGAAGTGTGTCAGGTAAGTAAATCAAGTTGTAAAAAAATCTAATATTTAAAAAAAATCTAATATGAGATTTACATTTATGTTGATAAAGAAGCTCTGTAAGAATTACCTCAGTCTAGATATTTGATAGATCAGTTCGATAGCACGGCATCCTAAGGGTTGTAGACCATCTGAAGAGGACATTCCTTTCGCCACATCCATTTGATGAAGAACTTTTTTTGCAGCATTGGCCAGTCCATCCATGGGGTGTAAGCTGCATTTTAACTCAACAATTTTCCCCATCGTCCTCTCTAGTTCTGTGTGTACACAGTGATTAGCCGCTGCCCTGTCAGACATGGTGCAGCAAATTTGTTTTTAAATTCTGTCTCTGACCTCTGCATCATCCAGGTTAAAAGCACAGCTGTATGTTTTACAAACATCTGCAAGAGCCTGGTTAATATGTTCAAGTATTTGCTTTGTTGCTCCACAAGCAATATAACTAACATTCATAGTTAACGAACGTACTGTACCATCTTGGTTGGCCACTGAGACGTGCACTTCATTAATGTGCATCCCGCCCTTGGTTGTGGCATCCCAGGCTAATGTAGCACTGACGCACTGATCCAGTGATTGACCGACCTGCACCTCTGCCAGCACGCCCAGTTCAACAGCCATCTGTGCTACCGTGCTAACACAAGGAAGATCTGAAAAAGTACTCTCAAAAAGAGTTAGTCCTATGCTACGAAACAAGTCGCATACATTTCCAACGCTAACATTATGTAGTAAAAAGTCGTAAACGCACTGACGGAAAATAAAATCATATTTTCCTTTTTTCGTTGTCTGGATTATTTTCCTACCATTGTTGTTTTCTGTGTCTTCAACCTTTTCTTCCAATATGGAAACCTGATTTTCATAATAAGAATGGATTTTTCCAATATCTTTTTGGTATTTGCTTACCACCTTTTCATGCAACTTTTCCATCTGCTCTCTTTCCATGATACCAGTCTTATTTAAGTCTTTATACTCCATCTTCTGTATTTTACCTGTTTCTACAACCTTGACAATATGGTTCTCCAGACGTCTGTTGTCCACCAGCAATTTCTTGTTTTTCTCGAGACTGTTATTCAGGAGTATTTCTTGTTCATCTACTCGCTGTCTCAAAAGGGCCAGCCGCACCAGTTTTCTCATTGCATCATAATGTAGTTCCTTCAAAGCTAGAAATTTTGATTTCCAAGCCTCTGCTGACTTCGTCTTCCTTTTGATTTTCTCATTGAGTCTTTTCAATGAAAACTGCGGTTGCTGTTTTCTACGTGGAATTTTTTCAAGTTCCCTTACCTGTTTCTTTAAACGTCTGATCTTACCGTTCATAGTCATGATTGCCCTTTTCTTGTATACACAGTTTGGGCAATCTCTTTTCAGTTTCCTAGGTGATGGCAAGCCACTGCACACTGGAAAAGAAGGCAACATTAATGATGCAGAAGATTGTATTGGTGTTTGTGGAGTGTCTCTTTCCATGATCAGTGTCTCAGGTAGTGGTATTGGTGTAGGTGTGGGTTCAGGGTGTTTTGGGGGTGATGTGTGTTCAGGTTGTGAAGAAGCAGGAGCAACTGTGAGACTCTTGAATGGGATACGAAATGGTTCACTGAAAAGTCTAATAAGTGATGGCCATTCTGACACTAAATTTAATTTTTTATGTAAAATTAATTTCTTAAATTTATACAAGTAAGTTTTAACACTTCCCTCAACTACATCCTCGCTGGGATCATTCGTCTGCACAATGGTTCTCACTTCTTTGCACACATCTGCTACAGTACGACCATCCACCATCAACAACCGAGCGAGGAAGCCCTTCAGTATGGGATATTCAGCTTCGAACACTGACAGATGTGCTCTCAGATCATCCAGATTCCTTTTTGGTTTTGCCATGATAAATCTAAGGAGAAATTAAAATAATGATGAAATAATAGCTAAAATTTAGTAAAACATGGTTGCAAATTTACAGTAGTTGATTATGCCTTTTTATCTTTCATTTGCTGTTGATTATGCTAAAGCTGGGTGGCCCTGTGACTAATGGCTGACTAAAAATGTCTTGTTCACTTACTGGGTGGAGATAATAGTAAGGGACTTTCTTCTTTGAAGTGGTAATGACAGACAACATAACTTGTAGTGTTGTTGATTTGTTGCAGGATAATATTCTTTAAATATTTAAGTTTCATCTGTTGGGGTTTTCAAAACACTGTTCTCTTGGAGTGTGGCTGGGAAGGCTGTTGTAACAGATGTCTCGTGGCAAACTGGTATTTGATCAGCTTTCTCTGACAATAAAATAGGGTGTTTGTGATAGTGGTTGGTAGCCATGGCACTGAAATGACTGGCATGTTTCCCTGCTGGCATGATGATCAAGTATTTGAATACACATAAGTGCATTTCTTTAACTGACCTATAATCCAAAGTCAACCATCCTAAAACATTGACCTGAGCTCCAAAGTCAACCATCCTAAAACATTGACCTAGGCTCCAAAGTCAACCATCCTAAAACATTGACCAGGGCACCAAAATCAACCATCCTAAAACATTGACCTGAGCTCCAAAGTCAACCATCCTAAAACATTGACCTTGGCTCCAAAGTCAACCATCCTAAAACATTGACCAGGGCACCAAAGTCAACCATACTAAAACAGGCAGCAGGAAATGTCTGAGGAAGTAAAGTCAGCCCACTTGATATTGACCACATCACCCATCGAGTGCTGATTGGTCTATACATTGTGGGGCTGGCGCCATAAACCCATTACACCTCCTGGCATCTTACAAGGTTATTTATTTTAGTGACTTACTTGTAGTGGCTTTTCTCTTTGTGCCTTATACAGATTTTTAAACAACTCTACTTTCTGGAAGCCCATAAACATTTTCAAGCTGTTATATATCTTGGAAAATGACAATTGTTATTGTGGCCTCTGATCTGATTGAATGATAAGGATTAAAGTTATATTTAAAAGTATTGATTAAATAATTTTTAACAATTTTCTGTACCCCAATGTCACAATAGTTAATCCATTTTTTTTCTGAGAACTTATTTTTGCAAAATCTGATGGTATATCTTGACAGACAAGAACTGCCATAATTGTTTATAGAATAACACTCATGTTGTAAATTTTAAGTATTGGGTAATCTGAGTAATCTTGAGCATGTGTGCATCTGTTATACTGAATAAAATAGTCACTTAAAGAAAAAGAAAAGTGTTGCAAATGATGATTGTATTAATGCTTCTTTTTATTCACGATGCAGATCTGAAATACTCAACTTGAACAATGTGGACTTGGAACCGTTGAAATGTGATGTGGTTTTATGTATTTATTAAATTGAAAGTGAGAAGAATATAAGACACCTGTAGCGTTTGAGGCTGTGATGTGTCCCTAGATCATGAACTACATGAACAGTGTACGAGACACCTGATGTTTATGGTGTAGTTATTTCTACATATGCAGCATGTAGTAGCAATGTCAGAGTTATCGAACTTTGCCCTTGGTGGAGACCTAATTTCGATTTTGCGCGCTATTCTTAGCGACCAACGATTCACTTCCGGTTGTTACCATGTCCTTTTAGATTTGAATTATTTAAAACTAGTGTCGTACGACGAAAGAGAAACCTACTCTGATATTTGCAGTATAGGTCTTTCTGCTAAGCACCAAGAGTGTGAGGCTGAGAAACTGTTTTATCTTGAATTTCTTGGAGTCTATTCACGAATAGTAAGCTAATTTGTCTTATAACTCCTGAAGTAAAAAAGAAAACTTAACTTTTTGTTGCAATTTTGAATCCCCCGTTCAATTTTACATAAATGTGAAGAGTTTCAACATTGCTGGTGTTTGTTGGCATTCAGGAAAAAAATATTTAGTGACATGGCCGTCATAACACAAAATTCAAGATTGCCGCACCCACACAATAAACTATAGCGGACCTGTATTTATTTATAATTAGAATTGGTGTCAGCGTCCTAGAGACTAGGGGAAATGAAACTCGGGTTCAGACAGGCAACAACTCCATTCTGATACTAATTGATATGGTTTATTCACAAAACTCTGGCGAAGAATAGATTTCACAGTCAGGTAGAATATGTACAGTAAATCATGTTATATCACAGGAGTTGATAACAAGCAATCATACACCTAATCATCATTACAACAAACTCTATCATCTTATCTAGAATTCACAATCCTTAAATATAGTTAGTCTCTATCTATCAAGTCCCCCTAAGCTAGACCCTGCTTCTTCCTCCGTGTCCAGTCGCCGTCTGTCCTCTCCACGTGTCTCGATTCCGACACGGGCGGTAACTCTTCGAGCTTCTCGTGGACCACGCAGTAGGCGGGCTCCATCTGTGTCCACGGAGCTGTGGACACACTGACCTATCCTTCTCGAAGGCTCTCGATTGTTCGAGCATTCGAGTGACTTACCGTTTATTTCCCTTAGCTGGAGTTCTATCCCTTCTCTAACTCCCTTACTATCGTTATGTTCATACCGACTCCATGTGAGACTCTGACAGGGGTTCCCCTCCCCCGCTTTTATGGGTTACTATATGGTAATTAGTTTGTACTAATTCTGTCAATAGGATCACATGAAGTTGGTGTTTGTAGTTTCGTGGATGGGAACTTGGTAACCTATATATCCTGCACTAACAACTCATGTATTTCCCCATACAACAATTCAGGGCGATTGCTGAAGAGGTCTTCTCTCTCTTCCATATTCTTAAACTTGCTTATCCGACCGAAGTTCCCTGACGCATCCAGTTGTATTTGCAACCGCGCCCTTCTCAAAGTATCCATTTGATACCAGGATATTGAACTCTGTATTAGAGAGTTTCAACAAGACAAAGTGTCTTGGCTTATTTAAGAACACCTGCAATTCTTGTCCTGAATGTGTATTTTGATACACTTTTACTTCCGTATGTTTTATAGTGCCTAATATATATATGTATACTCTTGTTTTCTCCCACCTAACTACTTATGTTCTTGTTTGCCTGTTAGTGTATTTACTGCTTTGTTGCTTGTTATAATAAAATGTCTGTGATTTAATTGTTAGTGTTTAGTTTTATGAGTATGTCTTACCTCCGGTGTAAAGTCTGTGTTACGTGTGTGTATGTGATGTGTAGTTTACTTCTAAGCGTCACGAGTTGGAGTATCCTTTGTCATGAATTACGCCATTTGTGTAACGCATGATTAGGGCATTCAAACAGTGATTCTTAGAACTATTTTATTTAATACTAAACATGTATGCACAATTTAGACAAGTGTTACATTTTACATCCAACAACGCAGACAAATTAAAATAAATACGTTTTGCGTACAATTTGTCCGCTCAGTATATCGTTCTCTCATTTAATTCATTTACTCTCTCATTCGTACACCTTTCATTCAAAATAGTATTTGGTTAAAATATACAAATTAAGTTGAGGTAAATGTTATCGCCCTTAGAAAAAAGGAATTAGGCGATATGTTCCCTTTAAGGTACACAGTACTATTTGTACTGGTGATAAGAAAGGGTTTATAAGTTAACTTGACATGATATTTTGAAGAAAATTTTAACACGAATGAAACTATTTATAACATATTATGATGGAAAATGAAAAATTGACATGTTATCATCTTTTATATATATAATAATAGAAAATATAATACATTTTTAACTAACAACATTAAATTAATTAAATCCATCGATGATCCGTGGGTTGTCCTTCGTCTGTGTGTTTTCGAAATGATAGTTAAAGTTCATTGGTAACGTGTTGGTGTTACATTCCTGTGTTGTTGTCTCTTGTATGTCATAATAGTCATACTGAATCGTTGCGGTTATGTGCGATGTTCTGTTTCATTCCTTGGCGAAGTCCATAGAATTCACTCGTCTGCAAAGTTATTAATAATGGCTTCGTAGCTTTCTGTTCTGTGGTTGGTGAAATAAATTCACAAAATCTAATATGCACAGTTCAGATTTTTCTACTGCACTTCTGAGTGCCCCGGTGGCGTAGTAGCGTTTTATGTTCGTGATAGCTATACGTAGCGTATGGCATCGGCTGTCAATACTTATACAGTACTACAGTAAGTGTAGATGGTTACTGCGTTGTAGGCAACAGAATAAAATATCACAGCTTATTGTATGGCCACTTATTAACGAAAACAGTGTCACTCTGCTGGTGCATTAGGTAATCTAGACAAAATGTCGGCAATCACATTATCTGTGCCTTTAATGTGATGGATTTCAAAATCGAAATCCTGTAAAAAGAGGCACCATATTGCTAATCGATGGTTCTTTGGGTTGCCTTCCCTAATTACCAGAAGTGGCGCATTATCTGTAAGGACAACGAAGTGAGAGCCTAGAAGGAACTTCGATAATCGCCGAACACAGAAAACCAAACTTAATGCTTCCAATTCAGCTGTGGAATACCTGGTTTCTGCTGCTTTCAATTTGCGGCTGACATACAGGATTGGATGCCGCACGCCTTCATATTCCTTGCATTCAAACATCCTCCGATTGCAATCGCACTTGAATCTGTGATTAAGATAAATGGTAAATCTATGTTTGGTAATCTGAGTATGGGTTTATCGGAAAAAAATGGTTTTCAATTTGCAAATTGCATCCTCTAAACTGATACTAAACTCTTACAATTGCAAATATTACATAATTGTATGGGTATCGATGTACACATAAGTCTAAAGAATGTAAGAGTGGAAATGAATTTACAATAGGTATATCTCAGAGTTATATGAAAAATTTTGCACTCACAGGAGTTAATGAACTGTAAGATGGTTTTTTCCCTTTCCATTTGGCGCACTGTTAATTGATATATGAGTAACGTGGTCAAAATGATGGAAAATGTATTTGTTATCCAGATAGTGGTGAAAGATGTATTTTGAAAGGTAGGTTGTGCTGTTGTAAGTTGCGTTAACAGTAAAAGTAGCAAGAGTGTCAGTAATTTGTCTCTGTTTGTTCTACTGTTTGATGAAACTGATTGTTTACTTTTGTTGGTTGAGATGTGTGGTTCAAAGATTTTGCTGTCTTTGTCTGCTAATATGGTAGATGATAAGTTGTAATTTGTAGACTTTATGATGATGGATCTAGATCTGCATCGTTTGCTGTTTTTGTTCATGCAATAAAGCAATTTGTTTGTATGCAATTGTTTCTGACTTTGGTTTTGCTTAAAGTCAATTGTTTGTGTTTGTTTATTTGCATACTGTTTGCTTGCATGATTGCTGCTTGATGATGTTATTTCTGTATTTTCATAACTTTCTGCAGATTGCTGTGTTGGTTTTATTTTTGTTTTATATGTCATTGATGGATGATAAATTTGCAATGAGCATATATGGTGATACTTGTTCGTTGATAATATTTCTTTGTCACTAATAGTGTCCCTTTGATGTCTTTGTATTCCTTGGTTATGTTTCTTAGAGTTAATTGCGTATCTTGTTTCCAGAGCAATACATTGTTTTGAATCGTAAAGATGGACATTATGAGTTGTCTCAGTTGTTGGTTTGGTAACTGCATTTTTGTTTTCCCGAGCAACTGTTTGTACTGTGAAGTTGTTCTCATTGTCTTGTGTTGTAAGGTCGTTAAGACGTGCTGTGCTTCTGTCATTGTTGTCTATGTCAGTCTGATTTATTACTGCTGCTGCTGTTTGTAAATTGGCCTCGATGTCATTGTAGTCATTGTCAAGAATGATTGTCGCTAATGACTTCGTCGTTTTCGTTGTCAAGAGAATATGTCGCTAAAGTAGAATTGTCATCGTTGTTCTTGTCAGAGTCGTTATTCTCCCCTGGTGTCTCTGTCTGATTGTTATTGTGGGTTATGTGATTCATTTGTCCTGTCACTACCTTGGCGTATTCTGTCTGTTGTTGCACATTTACATGTTCACAATTTTGCTCTTCGATCGCATTCTCAATTCGAGGTTTTATGATGGTGGTGCCGTGGAAGGATTCCACCGCCCCTGTGTTGTGCACCTCTGTGAAATCGTTTGGATTTCCGTCATCGGTGGTCTCCCTTTTGCTTCTGGCAGTTTGAGACATACAAATGTGTTCTTTAGTTCTGGATTCACTGCTTGCTGTTTGGATGCAGTTTCTTCGTTCCCATTCTTTGATATCTTCTTCAGAACAAGATCTGATGTTGGGAAGATTTCCAAGAATAATATCAGCACAAGGATCTTCTAAAACTGCGCATAGCACTTGTCCTGACACAAAAGGTGTTTGAATTTCGGCCAGTGCTAGGGGGTATCGTTCGATGGTACCTGCGAATGTGCGACATGTCACAAAGTTGTGTGTGTAGTCTTTGTCGTTAATTAAAGTCCTTTTTATTCCAACCAGAGTCGCCCCGCTATCGCGCATGATTGTACATGGTTTGTTATTCACAAAGCCCGTAAGAAATTTTAACTTGCCTTTCAACGCTAAGGCTGCGTTGGCCATTTCATTGGATATAGGGATTATATGGCCACATCCCAGGGTGGTGTCCAACTGAAAATTTCTGCATGTATTACAGGTGGTATTACTGATGTTATTAATGATTTCTACAGCATTCCCTGACTCATTTTCACTTTCATTCTGGATGTCACATTCATTCAGTTCTTCAAGTTCTTCATCCGTAGATGTATCTATTAATGCCGCATTAGCCTGCTTCATCATCTTATGGCCGTTACAACGGGCAGAATAGTGGCCGTACGCTGAACAAAAGAAGCATTTAACAGCTCTCTTATACACATTTCTTTTGTTTCTTTGTTTTTCCACCATCATTTGCAAGTGATGTGGGTAGTTTGGTGATTTATCACATATTGCGTATTGTTCATGCGTCAAATTACAATATTGACACAGTACTGGTTTGGTGGTTTTAGAGCGTTGTTTGAACCTACTATCATTTGGTTTTGAATATTTGGTTTTAGTAACTGCTGCTGTTTCATTCTGACTACTGTTTAACTGAAAGATGTCGCAATTTGCTGTGAAATAAGCACTTCCTTTATTTTCGACTTCTTGAATGGTTTTACAATCACTTTGTCTTAGAAATTTAGAGAAAGGAGTGGGTATGGTGTTCATGATTTTATCAATTATTATTAACTCTTTCAGTTTGTCATAGCTGTTGTTTGTTTTCGCTGAGGTGATCCATTTTGTGCAAATATCTTGGACTGTAGATACGTAGTCTATGAATGTTTGGTTGCGTGATGGTGCTAGTTTCGAAAATTGTAACTGATAACCTGCTGTGTCTAATGAGAAGTGTTGTAGTATTCTTTGTTTTAAATAATCGTAATCTTTCCTCGTGTCTTGTGAAATGGTTTCTGTCACTTTTAAGGGCTCTAATGCTAAGTTTCTCATAAGGATAAATGCCCAATCGACTTTTGAAATGCTGTGATGTATCATTAAGCACTCGAAGTTTTCTAAATATGCACTGATTGAATCTCCGGAGCAAAAAGGTTTGACTAGGCCTTTATATTTGTTGTATTTTTGTTCTTCTTCTTTGCTCCTTAGTTTATGTACTGAAATTTCTAAGTTGGAGTCAATCTCCATCTGTTTAACCTTTACCTGTGTTTACGTTTCGATTTCTTTTTGTTTCAAAGCAAGTTCTAATTCTAACGTTTTCGTTTCTGCGTTTAACTGAGCTTGTTTGTTTGTCGCTGTGACGAAACGTCTGCAGATCTGCTGGCCTCTGAGTTATATCCCTTTGAAGGGATGGCGAAGGGTTAGTCTCCCGGGATGTAATAACAATAAATAAGGGGGTTTCTCCACGAAAGTAGTGCCTGACGTCACTAGTCTAGTTATTTCTAGAGAAATCTAGAAGCTTCCCCGGTAAGTGCTTACGTGGTCAAGATCACGCTTGTCTCACGATGGCCTCATGGAACACGAGAAGGTCGAGCAATCCGTGATGCAAGACTTCTCCATGGATCATGAAATTCACTCGGGCAGTGAAGGCATTGTGCCGACGCATTTAGCGGGGTGTGATCAGTCACCAGTCGGACCTCATCGTAGAACGATCACAGAATTGAGCTGCTGAAAGTTGATGTCAGTGTGCGCGACCAGAGCGGGGCATCAGCAGTCAAGATTGTGATTGAATATCACAGGTTAGTTGAATACTTTGTCTATTGTGTAATTATTGTCCATATACAGCGCCTACTGTCCCAGGAAAATTAATTGCCGACCGCGTTTGTCGTAGCGAAGCGGAGACATTTGCCGACGGCCGCCTGCATATTTAATTAGCTCTTATCGATCGGCGAACTGATGTGTTGACAGACGGGCTCAACAGCTGGGCGTGTGTATCCAAAATGTACAGGAACGTGTGTTATGTCTAGTACTCGCGTATAACCATTGTTTGTAGATTGATAGAATTATAAATGGTTAGTTTACAAATGATTTGCATGGTTAGTGATATTTAGAGATTATCACGGCTTTGTGCTAGAGAGATTCCGGTACTTTACCAAGTGTGTAGCAGTTACTTGTTTGGTTTAGTAATTACCCACGCCAGGCAGATTGTTTGTCAGTCATTACACAGAATTGTTAAATGCTGTTAATAATGATAAGTTAGGGCTTGTTATTATTAGAGATGTTGTCGTGTCCTCCTTTAAAGTGTCGTCCCTGGAGGGAGGAGATCCGACACCCACATTATAATATTATTTTTTTTTCCCCTCAATATTCTGGAGAATCCACCAGCTTCCGTCCAACACACTCCATCAGCCTATGGACACCTTTTCCTATCACTCTCACACTGTCGTACTATGCCCCCTTCTCATACTTCCCCAACGCAACATACTCAACAACTCTTGCTTCTAGAAATTAATAAAGAGTAATTTATTAAAATAAAAATGTAACGTATATGAGACGTGTATGTGAAGAAAATGTGTGACGTGTTCTATAAAGTGTGTAGACTCTGTCTCTCAGACATCAACTCAGTCAGCTGATCACAGCAAAGATAGACCACAGCACGTTACGTCAGAACAAGTACGTCTCACCCGTTGCCGGAACCATCTTGCCGGATAATGCTTTGCCTCTGTAGACCTCTGGTAATCCAATTTCATGAACATCCGAAATAGACACCGGTGGTATTCAGAGTTAATCAGGGACCGGTTGCACTCTACACAATGTCCGTTCCTAATGTTCCTAAACAAACTGCACAAGTCTTTTGCAGTGTGTACGCAGTTAGTTAGTTAGTTAGTTAGTCGACAGATCATCCTCGTTGCACATCGAACCACTCAGTTCATAAGGGCTACTTACTAATGTTAATTGTTACTGTACTGGATTGATCCTCACTCGTGTCTATCCAGCCTCACATATACTGTCATGTGTTCTATTACACGAGATTATATAACTCTAGGTAACTATTAGACTGTTCTCATTTAGTTACTACTGTCTGATGCTGTGTGGTGCATCAGTAATCATCACTATCTTTGGTGAATCAACTTCCTCCTAGCTTTAGTTACGTTCTGTATGCAACTTTATTGATTGTTGAACTGGTGTTCTTCCGAATGGGTTTTTTAATTCTTTCCCAAAACTTGTAGAGTTTCCTTGGATCTGGTAGGGAACCTAGGATAGAAACAACACATCTGGTGATAGTACTAGTCACTGATCCCTTTTGGCTGAGTGTAAGCCTATCACCTTGCTTAATGATCTTTAGCTAACTAGACTTAGTCACAGAGCAGATTAGCTACCCACCTAGAGTCGAATCAGGCTATGACAAAGAAAAAATATCAACAAACAGAATGCGGAACCCCGCCCACCAGGGACACCTACGGAAAGATCCCTATTATCCCTCAATTCTCAACTAGTAAAGCTTATCAACACTTCACTAATCTATTCTAGCTAACCGAGCCAAGTATCACTTCCCTACTCTAGCTAGTTTCCACTAACAGTGCTAATCATCACACTATAGTTAACAAGGCTACTGCCTAAAGTAATTATAACGAATATATTATAATAGGTTATACCTTAAATGGCACTCCTGCAGTCCTATCAATCATATCTACATCTGCCATTATAGGCACGTGTAAAATTAAGTCCCTAATTAACACACGGTAGATATTATTTCCACTAGGCGCTGCCGTGCCCTGGCACTCTGACTAAAGCATAATTTCAAGTCCTCCCTAGCTGGTCCCAACTCGAGTTTATATGGCAAACTACCCCAGTCAAGAACTATTTTCCTGGCTTTAGTCCTGTCAGAGTTGTCAGTAATTGTTTAGATTCTCAAAACAAGCCAGCGAATTTCTGTATACTCCCACAAAGAGTTGCAAATAACCCCGTCAACTTCTCGATGTGCCGGAAACCAAGAATTGACAGATGCACTGTTTTCCTGTCTCTCGCTGCCAATTCCGGTTTGTCTCTGACTGTTGACAAACTGTCAATCTTCTGTTCAGTGGTGACAATCCCAGCAGCCATTTCCGTCTGATGTCCGGCAGTATAAGTGACAGACAGGGCTGTTCCATCTACTGCGCCGGGCAAGGCTATGTAATTCTAAATGTTTACAAACTGCCAACGCGGTGTATCCATTCCTTTTCACTCACCACCAAATGTGTATATGGGCTGACCTGATGTAACCTGTGCAGCTGTGTTTACTCTGTTAGTACGACTGTTGTGGGCCCAGAAAATATACGCCCAGCAAACGTCGGTAAATTTATCTGTTTAACTCATGGCAATCTCGCGACAGATGTATAGTTTGCTTCGTTAGATTATGAAGTAACTCAGGTGTTAGATCAGTGGTGGTGATTTTTCTTGGAAACAAGGTGTGATTCATGGGACAGGTCGACGGGTAAGTATGTGCGGTGTAATATTACCAGTGTTATTCCTCGTAGGAAGTATGGTGTTACATTTAGTGGATAACAGTTGATAGGAAGTATTTATAAGACCGATTGTCACGGCTGTTTACATGTCCGTCCGCTAGAGTGACAGTGCTTGTTCCATCTGGCGTATGTCTAGTTAACTGACTGGGAAGGAGGCCGGTCCGCCCGACTAGTTAGGTTGCTGGTCCGACCCAAAAGCGATCGTGCTTATCCGATGGTTGAACATACCCGACCGAGAGCGATGCAGCGTTAGGTAATTCGAAGCCGTTGCGTCTAGGTAGGTCCGAGATAGGAACCGAACCGAGTCTGTCTCTATTATTCTACTCTTGCAGAAACCTGACTTTGTTCATGGAGTACTTGCGGTACTGCCGTGAAGTAGCAGTAGTACGTAAGGGGAATGATCCCCCCCCCCCCCCCCCAAAAAAAAAATATGGAGCTGAGGTGTGGAAGAGGAGAGGCTGGAGACCTTGCTACATTGGATGACGTGACCTAATTCGTCACAGGACAAGATGCACGGGACCCACAGTAGCTGCGGGAAAGTGTATTGGTGGATGGCCACCAAAGCTGTGCTCGACCGGCACAGAGATGACCGACCTGAAATGGAAGGCCGCTAAATCAAAAGACAACTCAGGTTATGGGACAGGGATCCCAGGACGGAGCGATGGCTGTGATATGAGTTGGTTATTTAAGTTTAACAATTCATGCATTATCCTTAGTTAATCCTATAGTAATGAATTATAGGGAATATAATTTATTATGGTCATATAGGTATTAATGTGTGTAGTTGATCAATGGGAGTCAGGTCTTAGTCAGATATGACTGAGCTACCGTGTGACAGTAGACGGTACTACCTGCTTTCTGTCAGCGCCGAATGTTGGGCGGCGCTTACCAAACCCGACACCCCACATTGTGCCAACGGCTTCGGGCGGAAGAGTGCAATTGGGAGGGTACTAGCCTTATCCTGGTGCGAGAAAATGCAACCCAAAGACAAAATAAGTCATGGCAGGGCAGACCAGGCCCTAAGCCTTGGTTGGCAGCTGGTCTAGGATCGAAGCTTTGCTGATCCGGCAGCTTCTGCAGCTTGTCTTGTTCCAGATGTATAGGTGTTAACTTTCCTCTGGAGTGTACTAGGCAGGCCGAGAGAGGGATCATGCTGCATGGGCAACACATGGTTTCTTTATTTTAGCCCAGGCTTTGTGCTATGGAGAGGCAATAACTCCAAACTTAAGGAAACTATTTATAAAACAGCGGTAGGGGTTTACGGCACTGTGGATCATAAGAGGCAGGACTGGTTTGCGGCAAACAGCCAGATACTGCAGCCCTTGATTGATAAAAAGAAGATAGCTCTCTTAAGAAATAAGGAGAGACCAACGCGTAACACTCTGAGTGAGCTGAAGCAAGCGAGGAAGGATATACAAAAGGCTGCCAGGCAGTGTGCGAATGACTATTGGATCAAGTTATATGAGTCCATTTAAATCGCAAGTGATAAGGGAAACATCAGAAGCATGTATGAAGGGATAAAGAAAGCCTGTGGTCCAATGATCAAAAGAAGTGCACCGCTGAAAACCTTAACTGGAGAAATCATCACTGATAAGAAACAGCAGATGGATAGATGGGCCGAGCATTATTTAGAGCTTTACTCAAGTGAGACAAGCTGGCGGATGATGCCATCAACGCCATAGAGGCCCTGCCAACTCTTTACCACCTGGACACACTTCCCACTATAACAGAAGTTAAGTGTGCTATAAATGAGCTTGCATCTGGCAAGGCTCCAGGTAAGGATGGGATTCCAATAGAGGTGATCAGGAGTGGGCAAGACACCCTCGCTCTACAGATCCACCAGCTAATAGAGCTATGCTGGCGAGAAGGACAAGTCCCACAGGATTTCAAAGATTCAAACATCATAACACTGTACAAGAACAAGGGAGATCGGAGCGACTGCAACAACTATAGGGGTATCTCACTTCTGTGTATTGTTGGGAAAGTATTTGCCAGAATTGTCCTGCGCAGACTTCAAGTCCTGGGAGATCAAGTCTACCCCGAATCACAGTGCGTCTTCCGTCAGAACCGGTCAACTATTGATATGATATTCTCATTGCGACATATGCAAGAAAAATGCCGGGAACAAAATCAGCCACTGTTTATTGCCTTCATCGACCTCATAAAGGAATTCGATTTGGTCAGTCGTGAGGGTCTGTTCAAAGCACTAAAGAAGATTGGCTGTCCACCAACTCTTCTGTCCATTGTGGAATCGTTCCACACAGGCATGAAGGGTATAATCAAGTTTGATGGCTCAACTTCAGAAGAGTTTGAAATCAAGAGTGGAGTTAAGCAAAGTTGTGTACTAGCCCCCACCCTCTTTGGGATATACTTTTCACTTCTACTGAAATATGCCTTTCGTGATCAGGATGATGGTATATACATTCACTCACGCTCAGATGGTGGCCTCTATAATGCCCATAGATTGAAGGCCAAAACCAAAATTAGCAGGGTACTAATCAGAGAGTTGCTTTTTGCTGATGATGCTGCGATTACGACCCACTCTGAGGAAGAATTACAACATCTACTATCTGCATTCTCCAATGCTTGTTCTGAATTTGGTTTAACAATTAACAAAAAGAAGACACAGATTATGTCACAAGGTGCACATGGTGTACCATCAATCTTTATTGACGATGCCGAACTGGAGATAGTAGACCATTTTACATATCTTAGGATCAGAGGTAAATAGCAAATTATCCCTCGATCAGGAAATCAACATCAGGATTGGCAAGGCAGCAACAACAATGAACATGTTAGCAAAAAGAGTCTGGGAGAACAGGAAGCTTACTTCCAAAACAAAAGTCCTCGTCTACCAAGCCTGTGTCCTTAGTACTCTTCTTTATGGCAGTGAAACCTGGACAACTTACTCACGCCAAGAGAAACGTTTAAACAGCTTTCATATGCGGTGTCTGCGAAGAATACTTGGTATTAAGTGGCAAGACAAAATCACAAATACTGAAGTATTGGAAAGATCAGGTTGTGTGACGGTGTATTCCATGCTCAGTCTTCGTAGACTTAGATGGATAGGACACGTTAGGAGGATGGATGATGGTAGAATACCAAAGGACATCTTTTTTGGTGAATTACAGACGGGTAGGAGATCTCAGGGTCGGCCTCTACTACGATACAAAGATGTGTGTAAGCGGGACATGATTGATACAGGCATTGATAATGCACAATGGGAGCACGTCGCCGCTGAACGTGTTGCATGGAGGGCAACTATCAGAAATGGAATAAAGACGAAGGAGAAAATGATTGCAGATAAAGCACACACAGAGCGTGAGAGACGTAAGATGGTGCAAAATGGTGGAAATGACCATATTTTCACTTTCACCTACTGTGGGCAAACATTTGCAGCAAGAATTGGCCTTACCAGCCACACTCGCCACCGCCATGGATCGTAGTTATTGTCATATGACAGTTATTAAGCCTTTTTGAAGCACAATGTACCAAACTATCGTCTGTCAAGACGGAAAGGTGCCAATGAGTTGATCAATCCATGGGTGAAAGGATTGGTTAATTGGTGAGTATGTGTTAAAGGAGGACTTGTCAGGCTGGGCACCTCCTAGATAAAGTAATCCCTACACTGAACGGGAAGTAGGTGTATTTGATGATTGATGATGGAAGATGAAACAGGAGTGGACTAGCACCAGGCGCAGGATGCTTTGACAGAGTCATACAGTCTACACTGGTGCTAGAGGGCTAGTGGTAACCCAGACGAGTGACGTGACTATGTACAGGTGTACTATTGCTTGCTCTTACATCATCATGCCTATACATTATAGTGAAGAGTGGATCTATGATGTGATGATCTCATACATATATCTTGATTGAATTATGTATGACAGAGAGGCAGGTGTAATGGTGGAGTTGCAGTTAGTTCTTGTTGTAGTTGAGTACTCACACCACCCCCTTCCGTGTTTCAGGATTTGTTATTGGTATACTACCGGAGATTCCAGAGTTGAACCATGAGCTCTAAGGGACCAGCTCACTCCAGTGCCGAACAAAATGAGTAAGGCATTACTGGGAGCGGTCATCGGAATCTGCTGAGATCAACGATTGAAATGTCTGAGTACAGAATGTGTCGGTAGGTCTATGCTGTGGCCACCGGAGAGAGTCCGACGAGTGTCCACAGATCCCGAGAGGATCCAAGACAACAACGTCTGTTGATTCTAGCCAGTGAAGCACTGGTGGAATTCGAACTCAGTCAGAACCTTGAGGATTGCAAGGTAGTAACTTTCACAGTTGACGGAAGTAATCTCTGTTACCAGTCACCATGACCTGTTTGTTATGCTTCCGGCCCGGCTGGGTCGTTATGGGACACCTTGTATATTATCATGCTTGTGTGGTGTGTACCTACAATGGTTTACCTTTGTGAAGCCGAAACTTGGTCCAGTGACCTAAGACATTGATTAACTGATTGGTGTGAACACCGGATTGACATGCTTGCTAGGGTAGGGATCTACCCCATTCCGAGGTGTTGAACATGGACAGTGATGGTTAGGATGTGATTGATACCCTTCGATCAGGGTAGTTACTTGTGAATTTGTGAAGATCTATTATTCCAAGAGACATGGAAATAGGTGAAGTGTTGTAGTCACCTGATAGACTTTGCAAGTGACATTGTGTTTATGTGGAATAGGTGAAGGGTGATATTCACCTATTAGACTTTGCCAGTGACATTGTGTTTATGTGGAGCGAACGCTCATGTTATAGGTGACGTATCAGTGTGTCAGTCACTTATGAGACAGAAGAGCATCCCGGCTCTTGAACTTTAGGGTACAGTAATACACGTACTTGTCTGCTGTTGGGAGACAGCTAGTAGTCTAGTGTCTGCCCAGACTTTTCCGTAGAGTGTGACGGTGATATAGTACTACATCAAGGAAGGATCCTTGATCATAGGTGCAGTGTCGGTCAGGCAGTGGTACTACGCTTGATCATCCTGGGAGTTGGAACACTGAAGGAAGAGGGAACTTTGGAGAGGCATCCAACCTTGGAGTTCCTGTCCACTGGAGGTTCCTGGGTGAGTCGTGACCACGACAAGACGACCGCACAAACTATAGTCACAGTCTCTATGATGCAGAAGAATCATCTGTAGATTTGCTCATGTACATATTGTCTTATAGTCCGGCTTTCAGCCATCCTTCTCTGTGTTGCTTTTGACGTAGTAATGAATTAAATTTTGTTATGTTAGCTATGGCTTTGTGGTGCTGTATGACTTGTGTTTTGTCCGAGCCCCCTTGGGGTAGGAAACCCTAGGTAGGGGAGGGGAGGTTCAGCTGTCCTGGCTTGTGTGGGGCCTGGTAGATGTGAAGTGCTAGTGAGGTGGTTGGAGCAAAGGCGGGGGATATTGTCTATAGTAGCAAACCAGTCCAAGCCCCGGCGGTTTTGTTACAGCCGCCTCGATTTCTAACTTTTTATTCTCAGCTTCTATCTGCATTTGTATCTTTTTCTCTTCTGCCTCTCTTTAGCTCTTTTTTTCTTCAGCCTCTATTTGCATCTTTTTCTCTTCTGCCTCTCTTTGCATCTTTTTCTCTTCAGCCTCTATTTGCATTTGTATCTTTTTCTCTTCTGCCTCTATTTGCATTTGTATCTTTTTCTCTTCTGCCTCTCTCTGGCTCTTTTGTTCCTCTCTTTCTGCTGCCCTATCTTCTCTTGCTCTATTTTCTGAATGCGTCTTTTGCGCCCATTCTGACAGCTTCTCGGCAGTATAACCTGATTTGATTCCTAATTCAATGCACTGTTCTAGTGATGACATTTTGTAAATTTAGTTTATTCAAATGTTTAGAAATTAAATCCCTTTGAAGATAGTTTGGGTGTACAAAATCGGTTATGTCCCTTAATGTTTACCTATTTATTCTCTATTGCACAGAATGAAATGGTCATAAAATTTGCATGTATCTTATATATAAAAGGCAATCTCCGTCTGTCTGTCTGTCTGTCTGTATGTATGTATGTGTGTCCTTTATGCGCTCGCGAACGGCCCATCCGATTGAGATGAAATTTTCTACACGTCTTCCTTTCATTCCAGCGCAGCCCACTGTCATATTTTTTTAGTGTGAAATAGGCTGCTTACCCAATATTATTTAATTTTCAATTTTTCATTATAATTTCATATATCTCAGGGGACCTAACTCTGTAAAAGCTATTTCAAGGGGCATAACTTTTCTGTATACCTTATAGTCATATTGTGGCATCGTTTTCAAAGATTTATAAACTCTGTGTCTATAGTTATGTACCGGCATATGAGTTATAATAAATAATGATACAATCTTTAAGGCATTTTCAAAGTTTTCATAAAAATAATGCACAATGCATAACATTGTAACTCATCTTTTTATGCTTAAGAAGTTACTGTAGTCATGCAGGTGATTAGAAAGAGTTTTCATTAAAAATAATGGATGGTGTGTGGAAGGACATTCTTTTAAGTTACTTTTTTTGTTGTATGAATTTAATGAGACGCTACCCGCCAGGAGCTGGGCGAAGCCACGCCGGGTCAGATAGATAGACAGACCCACCTTTTCGCTGCAGTTGTCTACTCCTCCTTTTCCTTCTTCTGCTGATGCCGCTCCATTTACCCAAGTTAATTGTTGGGGAAGATGTAAAGATCTTTCAAGTGCTCTTTCTAATGCTTTTTGTAAGTTGGTCTTCGTTTATCTAAGGTTGTTCTAACTGCAACCAATAAATGATTAGACAGACAGGCAGACAGACAGACAGACAGAGAGGGAGGGACGGACAGACAGACAGACAGACAGACAGTCGGGAACGGGAACTTATATGACTACTTATATGAATTAAATGAGATGCTTGCCATCAGGGGCTGGGCGAAGCCGGGCCGGATCAGACAGACAGACATATAAACAGACAGACAGATAGATAGTCGGGAATGGGAACGGGAGCTTATATGACTACTTATATGAATTAAATGAAATACTCCACATCAGAAGTTGGGCGATGCCGGGCCGGGTCAGACAGAAAGACAGACATACAGACAGACAGTCGGTAACGGGAACGAGAACTTATATGACTACTTATATGAATTAAATGAGATGCTCCCCACCAGGGACTGGGCGAAGCCGGGCCGGGTCAGCTCAGACAGACAGACAGATAGATAGTCGGAAACGGGAACGGGAGCTTATATGATTACTTATATGAATTAAATGAGATGCTCCACACCAGGAGTTGGGCGATGCCGGGCCGGGTCAGACAGACAGAAAGACAGATATACAGACAGACAGACAGACAGTCGGTAACGGGAACGAGAACTTATATGACTACTTATATGAATTAAATGAGATGCTCCCCACCAGGGACTGGGCGAAGCCGGGCTGGGTCAGCTAGTATTTTATAAATTGCAATACATATAACCAAATATTACATCAATGCAAAAAAAAAAAAAAAAGGTGAGTATCGTTTAGGGATGTAATAAGTCCCATGCTTATCTGATTTACACGGTTCTTTACTGTAGTGTTGTTTGGTTCCCTGGTTCTTTGGCACTGCTGGAGAACAATTCACATGCACACAACTTTTGGCGGAACAATCTGTTGTTGGAATGAAAAAGATTAATGTCCAGTCATATCAATGTTACATTTTATAATCATGGTTTCTAAACAACTTCCTAGAGGGACTACGATAGTTTATAAACCTATGAGACGATAGTCGCTGTAGAGTTCAGACTTTGTCGTGTATGACTGTTAGTATTTTTTTTTACTTGGCAAAGCCAAGAGCTGTCAAGAAAATGAAGTAATCGTCTTGAAGACGCAGCCTTGAGATTGCCAAAACCGGTTTGAGCCCCCAAAGAGCCTATCAACGTCCTAGAGACTAGGGGAAATGAAACTCGGGTTCAGACAGGCAACAACTCCATTCTGATACTAATTGATATCGTTTATCCACGAAACTCTGGTGAAGAATAGGTTTCACAGCCAGGTAGAATATGTACAGTAAATCATGTTATATCACAGGAGTTGATAATAAGCAATCATATACCTAATCATCATTACAACAAACTCTATCATCTTATCTAGAATTCACAATCCTTAAATATAGTTAGTCTCTATCTATCAAGTCCCCCTAGCTAGACCCTGCTTCTTCCTCCGTGTCCAGTCGCCGTCTGTTCTCTCCACGTGTCTCATTCCGACACGGGCTGTAACTCTCTTCGAGCTTCTCGTGGACCACGCAGTAGGCGGGCTCCATCTGTGTCCACGGAGCTGTGGACACACTGACCTATCCTTCTCGAAGGCTCTCGATTGTTCGAACATTCGAGTGATTACCGTTTCTTTCCCTTACGCTGGAGTTATATCCCTTCTCTAACTCCCTTCTATCTTTATGTTCATACCGACTCCATGTGAGACTCTGACAACTGGTAATTTAACTACTAAAATTAAACAGAATACAAGTGTCATTTGTGGCAGTAATGTATCTGTGTACTTGTACAATATTTCAGCATTTGACGTGAATGAAAATAATTTTCACCCACACAATAAACTATAGCGGACCTGTATTTATTTATAATTAGAACTGGTAATTTAACTACTAAAATTAAACAGAATACAAGTGTAATTTGTGGCAGTAATGTATCTGTGTACTTGTACAATATTTCAGCATTTGACGTGACTGAAAATAATTTTGAAAGCCAGTTTTCAGACCCGTCTGTAAACCTATAAGTAATGTAAGTAAGGAGTACATTTTTTATAAACAGCGCAGCAGTACATAAATTAAAATGCTGGGGTTGACTGCTACGTCCTGTGAAGGACATGCAACTTAATTTACTGTAAAATAAGTTATATGTTTTAAATAAGTTTGTATTTAATTATTTATTGCTTATTATTAGATATAGAACAGTGTGATTATAGAGCAGAAGTAGAAATCAATTTTAGTGAATATTTAATTATTTAATATTTTTATCTTGTATTATTTAATGTTTTAATAAGTAATTAACTGCTGCTTAATTTATGCAGCAGTTACAAACTTATTTACTTACATTAATGCATGATATTTAATCAACAGAAGAAAGCTGTCGCAATGCAGTTGGTACATTAAGACAATATGAGTACATTGTCAAGAATTGTTCTTTCACTAACGACAAACATTTCACATGACATTTAATTAATATAAATGGGCAGCTATTTTAAACTATTAATTAGGTCACAGAACATCCTATCGAAAAGTCTTAAAAGTCGAGTGCACTTTATTCAGAGACTCTGAGACTATTGTGCTTTGTACGATGCTTTTAGCAGGCCGCCATGCAGAAAGAGACCGAGCCATATGGGGTATAACCCGGTGCAATGAAGTCTATTCTCTCAATCCTCTTGACATTCTATCGAAAGAGGAATGTTACCTTTACTTTCCTGTTACCAAAACGCACAATAAAACATACATCTTACCATGGTTTGTTAGCAATGTGACAGACTAAATGAATAATAAACGATTAGCGGCCATTTTAAATTGTTAATTAGGTCACAGCACATCCTTTTGAAGAAAAGATAATGCGTCAAGTTAGGTCTCGTCACCCCGGACGCAATGATATATTGGTCTATGTTGTCCGTTTAAAATTAAACAAGGCACAATAATAGAAGACAGCATTTCTCAGCTTCCAATTTAATGAACAGCGATAAAATCTTCCCTATCTCTTAGGACACCATACACTTCCTGGTTTTAAATTATGACACAAAAATATTCATAACTCCGCTTAGAATTAACGGAACTCTTCGTTGAGATACCGTTGGATTCGTCTTGTCAAATTGTATCCAACTGTTATGATTTAATTGAGTTCTGGAACAACCGCCGATACAGGCGGGCAGGTGGTCCCAAGAGGAAAAAACCTGAGCTGGTCTCCTCAACTCATCCTCACCCATGGAGAAGCCTGAATTCCTCCAGCATGACCTGGATGAGTCTCTTTATTCCCCACTAACAATTTACAGATCTGTGAAGAAGTAAAACCATTTCGACTGAACTCACAAAACATGTTCTGCAAGAACCCCAGTGTCCGGATTTGTTTGAGGATGTAACTCTCCAATCATAGCAACGGGGAAGAACATTCCTGGGTGTTTTGTTTATCCCCATATTTTCCTCACCTCCCATTTCCCCCCTCGCCTCCCAACTGATCAAATAGTCGAGTTTTTCATGTCTCAGTTTGTGACTGCATGGTTAAGGCTACAGTTTCCAGTTTGATTTGTTTGAGCTTTTCATGCTTATATTTAGACCTATTTTTGAAGTTGTGGTCCTGTTATAGTAATGTGTCCCAGTCGGTTTGGGAACGTGACTTTCTCTGGTGGCATTAGGCACAATATTGGATTTGGCTGAGCACAGGGGTCTGGTAAAACCTGGAGCTGTCCACTGATTTCCGCTGTGAACCACAGGGATCAATAGTGTTGTGTTGTGTGTCTCAGGATGGTGTATCCCGTCTCCGCACAGTAAGGCTCATACACAGATTTAGAGTTGTGTTCTTGTTGTTTCCAAAGTTTTGGTCTCTCTGTTGTCCAGTCCTGGTCAGCCGGCTGTATAAGACTTATAGGAGCACCCTGTAGGCTCGGCCACACCTGGCGGAGGTCTGGCTATATGTGGAAGACTGCCTATAATGTTGTACGTGATGTGAAGTATCAATTGTTCTTGTTAATGGGAGTTGTGCTTTGTCACCAGCACAGTTAGGAATACGCACTATGAGAATGGACAAAATAAAGACGCATTCATTTTATTCATATCTTGTTTATCTATTCCTTGTTGTTAAAGCTGTGTTATGCTTAGTCTTTGTTGTTTAAGTGATGTTGGTTGTAGTTTGTTCCATTCATTAATGTCGGTCCATTCCATCTTAGTGCCCCATTGTCTGGAATATGCATTAAAGCATAGTTCCCCACTAGAATCCTGAAGTTCTTCTGTCTTATACCTAATCTTTTTTTTTTTTTTTTTTTTGTTAACTGGGGAGAGTGTATAAAGTGCTCTTTTTCTCTTACTTCTTATCCTTTTCTTCTCTGGCTCACTAGAAGTCAGTGTTGCGTTTCTTCACCTTTAAGCACCTAAGTATAGGAAACTATATCCTCCTATCCTTTATATTCTCCTTCCTGTTACATTTAGATAAAATCCAGTGATTTTATACCTTAGACAAACCTGCTGTCTTGCAGGGTTCATAAATTTAGATAGTGCCTGTGTCACAAGGACAGCAACTCGCCCAGGTGAAAAGAACAGTTTTATTGACATGGCGCTGATTTCTCCTTCACTCACTACAGTGTGTAGATGGGGTGTCCTGGGGCACTATGGCAGTGACCACCGCCCTTGCAGCATATTGATGTAGAACGGCAGAACCAGGCAGCACAAGTCAATGAAGACCTTCAAGTATGACATTTCAGGGCAAGATGTGGTGAGTAAAATAAGATGCGACAAGTGCAGGAATCATCATGGCAGGAAAACAAGCTGGGAGCAGCCATCTTCGTGGAATTGTGAGGTGGAAAAGACCTGAGTGGATAAGTGTGGTACTGTAAGAAAATGGCAAAACGCCAGGAAGAACAGAGTTGTCCATCCTAGTCTTATCATGCACTTGAAAAGAGAGATGGATACAAAAGTTAGCTATTAAAAATAAAGTGTTTAAAAGGGGAAAATGGGCAGAGTTATGTCGAAGAGTAAGCACAGACAAGTCACTGAAATTGTTTTGGCAACTACATAAAAGTATGGATGGGGTAGTCAAGAATAAGAGTTTACCTGACTTCCAAAGTGCTGACCTTATCTGGCAGAGGTCTATCGAGAATAAGGACAAAGCCCTTTTTGAACACTATCTAGAGCAGAGCAGACAGACATGACAGGCCAAAATTTTGCCAAGGTGATTAACAGTGCACCAGGGTCAGATGGTATAACGTATGATGACATTAGTATGTGTAGACAAAGTCTAATGATTCTATGCCATAGAAAAACCTGGCGTCTTGCAGGGTTCACAACTTTAGACAAAGTCTAGTGATTTCATACCATAGACAAATCTGCTGAAGACAACAGGAAATACCCTTGTGTATTACCAGTACATCATGATTCCGTGACTTTCAGATAAACGGCGTAAATGTGTGTTCTATAGGATCAGCCTCACACGGTAAGGGAAGTCGTGTACATCTGACAACTCCACTGTAAGGGAAGTCATGAGCATCTGGCAACTCCACGGCACTGGCATAGTCATCATCATCTGCCTTGCCAGGGGTTAACATAACCTAATGGATAAGAGCATTCATTCTTCATCACCCAGTGTGCTGATGCTGAGGTAGTGGGTTCAACCCCTACACCAGTCAGTTTGAAGACTTTGGGTTGTAAATTACAAGTAGTCATATTGTAGCTTTATGCAAGAAGAATACTTATTTACCAACAATACTTTCATATAACACTCCCCCATTGGACTAGGTATTGAAATCACTTGCCAACTCGCCTCACCCAAACTAACCACAAAACTGGATCATACTATTAATTATTTCTATTTTCGGCTGGACACATGCCGCGTTTATTTGGGTTACAACACACAGGCCTGTGAGCAAACTGACCTGGTCGCTAGGGGACTTATATCGCAAGACGCATTCAATCAATAGAACTAAAATAGTATTTACCATTATCTTAGGAACTATTTAGCCACATAAAGTGATACAGACTCAAGAGTGCCACCATTGTAGATCTTTCTCTGGATCCCCAGAAATACACTTGATACAATTTCAATAGATGTGGCCTCTCCGCCTTAACAATAGAGTATCACAAGGATTCGACAGGATCTCGTGTGTAGATCATTATCTAGTTCTCTAGAATATGCATTCAGTAAACTGAAAATAGACACAACCTTTCTGTGTAAAGGATCAACTGTGAATAGCTTTTCAGTTCCTTCCAGAAGTATGGTCAAAAGAATCACGTGACCTATTGTCATAAGTCGGGGTGCCCCACCGGCTAGATGAAAGTATTATTCCACTGGCGAGCAACCCCAAATAGTCAGAAACTGACTAGGGACAAAATCTATATGGCTGAACTACAGATTAAGCCCTGAATATCCAACGTACAGCTCCAAGTGGCTCGTTACAAAATTAAAATGAACTGTGCTGAATATTCGCCAAGGATGGGAAAGAGAAGGTTAGCTAGGATAGATTTTTACGTCTGAATTAAAGTGTAAAGAAAACTATTCCAGTACAGGTTTTTCTCCCTGACTGCTCCCTTCCTTGGTGTGTAAGTGAACCCCCACCAACGTACACACACAACACGTATGCACAATTGGAATTAAAATATAACGACAGAACTATGAGCTACAATACTACAACATTTATTTACTAATCATAGACATCTGATGGTTTTCAATATGGGGATGATGAAATCATATAACATATTATGATGAGAAACATTACGTAACTTTACTTGTTACTTCATCTATCTGGAACTGTGGTCCAGATCCCCACTCTCCAGTAGACTCAAAAAAGAGACAGCTTGCCGGTATTCTGACGATCCTGTCAGTCCTGACACTCCTAGTCTTCACTCGTCCTTGAGATCTACAACATAGGTGCTCCTTGTGAGAGCTTGAAAGAAAATCAAGAATGTGTTATATCTAGTTCTACACCAGCGCAATCCTAATTAAAACATATCATAACACAAACATATACAATGACCAGTCTGGCCAAGTTTATCTTCCAGCTCTACTGCGTTCACCATCCTCCTTCTCCCTACTGTATTTAGTCTGGGACGGTCTTTTCAATTGTCTCAAACGCCTGTAATGATTACATTTCTGCCGCCCATGTCCATGTCGCTAATACAGAAATTCTGTGTCGTACAGCCGCTCCGTCCACAGTTGGTTTAGCAGCTCACAGGATCGGTAATGGTATTATAATAGTACCGGGTCATCCGGGCTTACAAGCCGTGACCAGTAGCTGTGCCAGTTTCCCATGCATTACCGTGAACGCACGCCCACAATACACTGAGAAAGTTTAGCACCATATACCCTATACCAATTGTGGGTAATGTCTGTACCATTACACCTCTGCTTCCAACACAATCGTTGGCCAATGTGCCAATGCGCAGACAATAGCATAACACTTCATATTGGTAGGTTTGCATATGACAAATCAATATATCAAACATCCAATACACATAAACATATTGATTAAACTAGACATATTATGATACTTTAACATCATAGCATAATGCACTAGTTAGTTGGTATGTATACGAAATGAGACGTATATACACAAAAAGAATATGTACGAAGCATATTCCTAGCATCGTATATTCATATGAAATTACACATACATACATCCAACATATCCATAAACATTATATTACTTCAAGATGGACATCTAATGATACTCAACATAATAGCATCAGGCATTATTAATGAGTACTAATATTGTATAGCTACAAAATGAGATATACAACAAGTCTAATTGAAGTGACCACACAGACCAGCCATATTTGCTGAGCCGCCCGGTTTAATCACCTCTTAGTTACTGCTGTTGTAAGAATTAAATAAATAGTCAGTTGACTATATTCTGTACAACAAATGCACACACCAAAAAGGAGACTAGTCTAGTTTAGAAAGAGATGGAAAGCATCTGCTACGACACCTCAAGTATATCTAGACAGGACCTGCCTTCCATAAGTTTCTACTTCTCAGAAGAGTAATACATGAAGCACACTGATATTGAACACAGAACTTAGAAAGAACACTCAAGTAACCTACGACAATGATAGTTCTTGCGATAACCTAGATCAGATATAGACTGAAAATAAGTAACTAAGAAATAACTTTTGTAGTGAAATCTGATGGCTGTAGAGATGTGGTTTCTGAGGAAAATGCAAAGAATACCATGGACAGCCAGAAAGACCAATGAACAAGTCCTTCAAGAAACAAATGAAGATCGTAAACTGATCAGAGACATTAGACGTAGACAGTCACAATTTTTTGGGCATGTTATGAGAAGAAATGATTTGGAGAGCTTGGTTACAACTGGTAAGATCGAGGGGAACAGACCAAGGGGAAGACCTAGAAACAAGTATCTGGAGGGCTTGGCCTTGTGGCATGGTCGAGACAGAAACACGGAACTGATCCACGACTCTGTTGATCGAGTGAGATGGCAGAACATGACCGCCCACGCTTACCGGCATGGCACATGATGGATGGATGGAGTGAAATCTAACATAATAATCATGCATATGACTACAGACATTGAGCTGGCTGCCTACCTGTTCTGAAGTCAGACTTAATCTAAAGGGAAAAGGTCTATCGTGGGTTTTTATACCTAGCCTAGCAGTAGACACTTATCTCCCAGGAATTCCATTCCTAAGTTCTTCTTATCTCCTCCTGACGTTAATTGCAATTAACTCCAAGTCTGTTCAGTCATAACAATTCTTTCTGCATGCACACTAGCCTTCACACCTGTGGGTCTGACCATTATTAGCCCCCTGAGTCTTATCAGTGATTTCACACCTTGCACCTCTAGTATTCCTGCTTCAGTTTCAATAGCCAACATTTACTTTGTGTGGCCAGTCTTGACACTTCACAGCTGACCGGTTTTACAAGGTCTGTTTTCACCGAGAAGGTGCCAATGTGTCTGTGTGGTGTCATAGCCCGTCTGGGTCAGCAGTTTTCCAAGGTGTAGACTAATTTAAATTATCTAGTTGTGTCCATCTCAAGTATCCCATTTTACTTGCCATCTGCAAGCTTACGTCATGGCTAGAGGCTTTTTGTGAATAATTTTACCTCACGACTAGATAGCCGTGGAGTAGCGTGATTAATTCATTCTTTCTCAATTTGGCCTCTCAAATTTGGAGACCGAGAAAAATATTCTGGGATGTTAAGGCGGCATTCCATGGCACCTATCACGCAGAATTACAATTCATCTATCTTGAGATTCTCATTACATTTCCTATGCAACTGAAGGCATGGGTATAATGGGTCTCGAGATAGGGAAGTTCACTCACCTTCGCTACAAATCCTCGAGGAGGGTGAGGACAGGCAGGCTTTGTGCAGAGTGGCTTGCTTCGCTTCGGAGGTCAGGGGTAGCAAGCATCACCTTGATCATTTCTCCGGGGCCTGCCAGTGTGCTGGAGAATGAACAGGCGGACAGATTGGCTGGCTCGGAAAAACTTGGTGAAGTATTGATGCATTATAGGGCAGACGTGGTTGCGGCCTTGTGGGAGCACGTGTACACCTCGTAGGAGCAAATGGATCACCATGGTCTGGTAAGAATGGGGCAGCGAGGTGTGACGAGGGATCTGACTGACGCTCGACGCTCAGAGGAAAGGCAAGACGGACATATAATCAGATTGCTACTGTAACTATTAGTGTTGGAACTCTTCGCTGGCTGTTGAGGATTGGGACGGAGTGCTTATGGGAATGCCCCGAATGCTGTGATGTTGGTTCCTAAATCAATCAATTAATCCCCGAGACAGGAAGAGAATGTCAAAGAGTGACGTTGACCCCGAGAAATACACACACACTAAATACTGTAGTAGTAGTAGTAGGCCTCTTTCAGTCCTGAAGGACTATAGAGTTGTGCCGCTTGGGAGGTGCCTGGCAGCACCGCTGGTGACTGTATAGTCCAATTCGAGAATGACAATCTCTGTCACAGTTTCCGCATCTGTGAGACGAGGCAAGTCCCGCAGTAAGTGACTGCTCTTTGAGCCTGTGCCGTCTCTCCTCAGTTTTTTGGATCTGATTGCGCTCAAAGAGCACCAATCCGTTTCGTACATCTCTTCTCCAGGAGCATCTGTCTGTTGCAACTCTCTCCCACGTGTCTGGATCTATTCCAATGGTTTTCATATCTTGTTTACACACATCCCTATATCGCATTTGGGGTCTTCCGGTTGGCCTCTTTCCTGTGGCTAGTTCTCCGTAAAGGAGATCTTTGGGAATACGTTCGTCCTCCATTCGAGATACGTGGCCCAACCACCGGAATCGTCTCTGCTTGAGGAGGGTGTGCACTGTGGTAATATCTGCTCTTTCAAGCACCTGTTTGTTTGTTATGTGGTCTTTCCATGTTATGCCCAGGATACGTCTCAGACATCTTATGTGGAAGGAATTCAACTTCCTTTCCTGTCTTGAGTACAGGGTCCAGGATTCAGACCCGTAGAGTAGTGTGCTAACAACACAAGCTTTATATACTTGAGCTTTTGTACGCTCTGTTAGTCTATTATTCTCCCAAACTCTTTTAGCTAGCCTGGAAAATGTTGTGGCTGCCTTTCCAATGCGTCTGTCGATTTCTGTCTCTAATGAAAGATTATCTGATATTGTCGATCCCAGATACACAAAATCGTGGACGACTTTCAATTCATAATTAGAGATTTTGATTGACGGAGGCGCATCAGAATCTTGTTCCATCACCTGTGTTTTATTTAGGCTAATGGTGAGCCCAAAGTCTTTGCAGGCAGCTGCAAAACGATCTATGAGCCTTTGGAGATCTTCTGCTGTATGAGTAGTCAGTGCTGCATCATCTGCAAAAAGTAGTTCTCTTACGCATCTTGGTCTTATTTTGGTCTTTGCCTTGAGTCTTGATGGGTTAAAAAGTTTGCCATCAGATCTTGTGTGGAGGTATATGCCTTCAGTGGCAGTCCCAAATGCTTGCCTTAAGAGAACAGCAAAGAAGATACCAAAGAGTGTAGGAGCAAGCACGCATCCCTGCTTTACTCCGCTGCTGATGCTGAATGACTGGGATGTTGAGCCGTCAAATAAAATGGTCCCCTGCATGTTTTCGTGGAATGATTTCACGAGACTAAGAAGGGTGGGTGGACATCCAACCTTTTCAAGGACCTTAAAAAGGCCGCTTCTGCTCACGAGGTCAAATGCCTTTGTGAGGTCGATGAAGGCTATATATAATGGCTTCCTCTGTTCTCTGCACTTCTCTTGGAGCTGCCGGAGTGAGAAAATCATATCGATGGTGGACCTGTTGGGTCTAAATCCGCACTGCGATTCGGGGTAGATTCTTTCAGCAAGAATGTGTAATCTTTTAAGGATTACTCTGGCAAAAATCTTGCCTGTAATGCTGAGAAGGGAAATGCCGCGATAGTTGTTGCAGTCGCTTCAGTCGCCTTTGTTTTTATAAAGGGTAACGATGTTTGCGTCTTTCATATCTTGTAGTATTGATTTTTCTCTCCAGCAGAGCTGTAATGTTGCATACAGTTCTGGGATGATTGTTTCTTTGCTACATTTTAAAATTTCAGGTGGAATACTATCTTTTCCAGGTGCCTTGTCGGATTTGAGAGAGTCTAGTGCTTCGCTGATTTCTGTGAGGCAAGGTTCGTTATCCAAGGCATGCATGGCGGACTGTTGATCGATGGCTTCCAGAGCTTCTTCGCTGACAGTGTTATCCACTGAGTATAGCTCTGAGTAGTGTTCTACCCAGCGATCCATTTGTTTCGCTCGATCTTTTATGATTACCCCCTCAGTTGATCGTAAAGGGGCCATCTTATTTTTTGATGGACCGACAGCTTGCTTGATGCCCTCATACATTCCTCTTATATTTCCAGTGTCTGCACAAGTTTGAATTTGAGCAGAGAGCTGTAGCCAGTACCTGTTCGCACATCTTCTTGCCATCTGTTGTACTCTATTTCTGGCCGTTCGCAATGCCTGCAGTGTTTTCTCTGAAGGTGATGTTTTATACATCGAGAATGCATGTCTCTTTATCTCCAGGACTGGGAGCATCTCTTCAGAGTGTGCTTCAAACCAGTCGGTTGACTTAGTTTACTGTACACCCACCAAAATGGGGTACATCATTGTGGGGAATACGTTGTCCCATCTGTATTCAAATGACGTTTTGTCACAAGTATAGTTAGTTAATGCCCATACGATTCAGCATATCAAACACAGAAAGAGAGACTAGACCCCTGGCGCCTACCTCAACGGCGAATAGCCTGGCGGTATAAACCTCCCGCCTAAGACTTGCGACCATGTCCTCGTACTTCTCCAGCTTGTACGTATGTCGCTCTTCAATATTTGACTCGTACGGGACGGTCAGCTCAATCAGCATTAGCTGCTTGGCTGACGAGGAGCTGAGTACGATGTCAGGTCGCAAGCCAAACCTTCGAATCACCTCAGAGTATCTGCCACGGCCCTTTAGGTCTACGGTCAGGTCCTCCCATCACTCGCACCATCGAAAACGGCAGCAAGCGGCAAGTTGTCAGCTTTGCCTTCTTTGCGCCCTTCTCGGACGATGGAGAGCCAACTCAGTAAGGACTTTGTTATGCCGCCACGTGAAACGGCCTTGAGTCAGGGCGACCTTATATCCAGACAATACATGTTCCGCTGTCTGAACTATTTGGACTTTTGTACAGAGGGGACAGAACTGGTCGGTGGTTTTTCCCACTTGACCAATTTGGCAGCTGATGGTAGGACATCGTAGAGTGATCGGACTACGAAATTTAAGCGCAATGGTGCCGTGCGCCAGATCTCGTTCCAGGTAATAGATCTCTGCACTACCGCTTGCCATGACATCCACTGGGCCTTCTGCGCCTGTTGGGCATTCGTCATCTTCCCCCTTGCGGATCTCCTTAACCACCAGGTACCTGCGTTCCTTGGCTGTCTATATAACTGGTGAATTATAATTGTTTCGCTCAGGGTTATCACGTTTGTTTTTTTTACCAAAAAAAAATCTAGAAACGGCCTAAACAACATCCATAAAATCATAAATATCTAGATTTCGTTTGAAAGTATATAGGAAATATATCCAGATTGAGAAAGTAAGAAATTACAAATAAATGGATGTGACTGCCGCCTCCCTGGCGAAGCGATTTACGGCTTTCACCGTAATCCCGTATATTATCGTGAGTAGCCTAATAACTGGGCCCGAACTGGCAGCGGTTCGAGCCTCGCTGGTAACTTACGGGGGTATGTGAGCCAGTCGCCCAGAAATCAATGGCAAACTACTGAGCGTAATCTTGCCTAGTAGTACATCAACAGCAGTTGAAAAATGCTGATGTTGACTGCAACGTCCTGTAAGGGATATGCAACATAAATAATGATGTGACTCACCCTATAATGATGTCCTCATCTTCACTGATGTCTGTCTCACAAGATGCACTTAGCTTGGATGATGAAGCTGAAGCTTTAGATTCAAAATGACTCTGGTATGTTTTAGCTGCTCCAGTTTCTTTTAATACACTATCAGGGAGCTGATAAGTTTAACAGTATTTTCCTGCTCTCTGTGACGTAATAGACGGTCTCCCACTTTTGTTTTGCTTAAATTACATTGCAGATCGTATTTTTCATTATAAATATATCTAGACAAACGATCTTTTCCAATTTTTCCATGTTAGTATGTATGGATATATATATATATATATATATATATATATATATATATATATATATATATATATATATATATATATATAGTGTGTGTGTGTGTGTGTGTGTGTGTGTGTGTGTGTGTGTGTGTGTGTGTGTGTGTGTGCATGTATACTTGGCGAGAAGTTATCTCCTATACACCTAGTGAATATTCTATGGTTTTTAAACTATAATATTATACATTATAGTATATAAATATTAGTTGTGCGTACCTACGGCCCCAGCGCAAGTTTGGCTAAATAACATATTCAGTTTTGGCCTGCGAACCTGGTGCAACATGAGAATCTGCCTGGCCAGTTGTCGTAAGCCAGCAAATCATGCAATTCGATGATTGACCTGAAGCGGTGAGGACACAGGAGCGGATACAAGCTTTAAAAAGACACCTTGCATCAACAGAATCCAGGCTCTAGTTAGCCTATATTTGGGAGAAACAAATTGAGAACCCAACTGAAACCCAAAATTTATATTTATACTGCTAGTGGCACTGTTCCCCCGTGGAGAGGTTTAATCACAACAATTTGAAAGAAGTTCTGCACCTTTATTGGTGGTACCGAGAGCCAGCATCCTGCAGCAACGCATACTTACTGGTCGTGAGCACCGTGTCTATTGCTGGAAGTGAATCCGCAACCTGAACTAGAACTTCACCCGAGTGACAATCTTGAGCGAAGTTTTGAGCTAAGTGACCGACCACCTCGGCTGACACCTGTAACCTGCCAACTTAGTCTAGGATTTGATTGCCTACACACTAAGCGACCAGATTTTTACACGCCACACATTTTCCAATTAAATTAACTATTATATGCGATACCAAAACTATACTTAGCCTGTTACTGTATACTCTAAGTTAATATTAGGATATTGAGAGAGAGAGAGAGAGAGAGAGAGAGAGAGAGAGAGAGAGAGAGAGAGAGAGAGAGAGAGAGAGAGAGAGAGAGAGAGAGAGAGAGAGAGAGAGAGAGAGAGAGTATTGAAAGTTGTAACTTCCTAAATGTAATCTATCTCCATGTTGTGAGTAAGGATAAGTTAAGGGGGCTCTTTTATTTTTGCAGGCATTCGTCGCCAGATTCCTTAAGCCTACTGTCTAGAATACTAGTACGGTTGTTCGCTTTACCTATCTGAGCCTGAACACTGTCAGAAGACTTTGTCATTTCTGGGACTGTTCCACATCATATATCCTAGTTCGAGCCATTTCAGCCTCTTCTACGACAGTGATTAGTCTTTCGGAATTCTGAAAGTCTGTTTGTTGCTATTTCTGATCCTTGTCTATTAAAATAGTAAACGTAACGCGACACTCTCATTAGGCCAAATCTTATTGTCAAGATAGCATTAAGAGGAAAGTTTCATACTGTTTCTTAGTTTACATTTTGTATAATTCATACTACTGAAAACGCTTTCCACATCAGCATTTGAATGGGGTAGTATAATGGCAGACATCGCACATTCAAAGAGCTCGCAGAATGGGCTGTTACATGAGGCATCTTTAAATTGTCTTACTTCACTCCAAAAGGCTTCAGTTTCTGTTTTGTTTCTCCAGTCAACCACATTTATTTTGGTTAACTGGTATTCTGATTCCGCCACACTATTATCAGTAGCCCCTAAAAATGTCATAACTTAACAATATTTTGATATGTCCTTTACTGGCTGAAGTATGCTGTTAACAGAAAAGAGTGACATATTGTTCAATACATCTAAATTTTCAGGAAGTCTCTGCTTCAATTGCTTGAATAATGAGAGAAGAAAATCTTGACAGCGCTTTCTTAAGTTGTTCTCTTCATTTTCTGTTAACAGTCTGTCAAGGTCTCACTCAATGAGAGAAGGGGCGTAACACAGATAAAGAAGCAACACAGAAACAAGGGGACTCGAACATTCGAGATCTCGAACATTCGAAATAGATGAGTCAGACCTCCAATTACGCAGTACGCCCAGGCGGAACCCGCCTGAAGCGTGCAAGAGTGAAACCCACGAGGTGCACGAAGGGGCAAGCACTCCGTGTCCATCCGACGGGAGTTGAGAAGGGAGACGGCCACTGGACTTTGACGGGAGAGGGTCTAGCTTCTAGAGGGAGACACATAGAGAGACTTAACTTAGAATCCTTAAGTTATTAACGATAGACAGATGATGTTGTGTATTGCTCTTTTGATGCTTTGTATAATGTGCATGTAATATGATAACCATTGTGCGAGACGATTATTCGCCAGATGACAGATATTGTAATAAAGTAGAATGACGATAACCGAACTTAGAGTTCTGTCGTATCTGTGATCGCACTACACTGCCTGTCTGAACCCAAGTCTTTCTATCCCTATTTGTGAAACGCTGACAGTCCTTTTGTTTTTAAACAGTCAGTTTTTGATCCGATTTGGTATCCCAGGTATGGCTTAGGAGCTAAATAGCTCTCTATAGTGCAAGTGAACAAGTCAGCTTTACAAGTTGGCAATATAAGTCTTTTACCAATTGAGTGAAATAGCAAAATGAGGTCGTCAAGTAATTTAACTTTTTCAACATTTTGTGATTCAAACAGTTTATTAACTTTTTGCACTTCACTTAGAATGGGTTGTAAAAAGAGAAGGAATGCCAAATTTTTTTCATCACTGTACATTCTATATAGTATTTCAGCTGTGTAGCACTTTTCATTTTGTCTTGTTATTTCGAAGTGAGAGTTCAACTCCAACCATTGGTTCACAATTACTTCAACAGCTGGTTGAATTGATAACCATCTAGTTTTGCACTATGACAGAATTTTCAGTGGTGAGGAACTATAATTTAATGCTTTATATAAATTACTATATTGCTGTTGTCTGACAGTTTAGTTTAGTTTAGTCGATGAGGCATGTGATAATGCTAGCTGCAAGGAATGATACGCACATTTTATGAGGATTCCATCCATCCATCATGTGCCATGCCGGTAAGCATGAGCGGTCATGTTTTGCCATCTAACTCGATCACCAGAGTCGTGGATCAGCTCCATGTTTCTGTCCCGAAATGTGGCCAAGCCATCCAGGTATGTGCTTCTAGGTCTTCCCCTTGGTCTGTTCCCTTCGATCTTACCAGTTGTCACCAAGTTCTGCAATTCATTTCTTCTCATAACATGCCCAACAAATTGTGACTGTCTGCGTCTAATGTCTCTAATCAGTTTACTAATCTTCATTTGTTTCTTGAAGGACTTGTTCATTGGTCTTTCTGGCTGTCCATGGTATTCTTATTTATCGGTGTCACTTGTTTTCCCGGGAGGAATGTGGAATCAACAAGCACATCTTCAAACTTATTATCTGTTGGGATTATTGACTGACTTCTGTCTACACTCCTCCCTTCTGTCTTCCCTTCCATATATCTATTTCTTTCACTCTTTCTGTTATTCTCTCAACACATACTCCGACAACAGTTCCTTTCAACGATAAACAAAAGATTTATTAATAAAAACTATGTCTGGTGTATGTATGGACTTTGTAAGCGTAGTTGATAGTGTATTCTATTGTTGGTGCCAGAATGAACTCTGAATGTCTATCAGCGGTGTTGCTTCTCGCCCATTCATTCTTCAAGATTACAGGACAGCACATCAAACAGACAGAGCTCACCCTGGATGATCCGTATGCTTGAGTCTGATGGTAAATCCGTTATTGAATGAAACAAAACTGTTCACCACTAATTCAATTTACCGTAATAAAAGTCCTGTAAGTTTATGACTGCGCCCGAGTCTGTTTCATGACGGTAAGTATCCAACATCGGAAAAAACCACCTCATCACAGTTCTTCCTATTATCTTTAATTACTAGCAATGTTTTTACTTGTCTTGTCTTTCTTCACTAGGCATACAAGACGTATGTAGTTTTAAGTATCCCTGCTTGCCACAGGTTAACATCTTTTCCGGTTAAGGGTTTTCTTATGCTTTGCTTTCTGCAACTATATTACTTGTCTCGGTTGTTCCTTGATTTATTGAGGTATTTGCTCTCCTCACAAATGACATGCCTTGAGTGTATCAACACAGCTTTTTCCCGCACACCATGAGTATGTGTCTATCTTATCTGCTATATCCCGATGGGAGTTTGAACCTGTGAAAAGGATAACAGATCCAGTGGTAAGCGTCCGCCACTTAATACTACTTATGCAAGTGTCCTTCTCCAGCCATAATGACAAGGCTTCCGAAGTAAACACCCGCATAAGACATATGAATTCACCAAAGTCTAAACTATCCACTAATAGAAAACAATGGTAAACGCTATTCACACACATCTATATTCCTATGCTAAAACTATACTCTAATATATTAATACCTTATATATGCATCTATGTTCCTGGAATCGAAATACACTTAGCGAATAACACACTAATATCCCCTCTTTCCATCATTAGGGACGTGTATTTCTATTCCCACTCAGGAGGCATAGATCATTCAGCCCAGTTTGGAACACACACTAAACCGAAACTCCATGTTCAGCTATTTATATTGCGTGTCCCATCCTCCGTTGATTGTTTGATCTACAATCAAATTTGCCGTAGCCGTAACATCAAAAGTTCAGTGAAATCACGTATACGTCCGAGCGCTCCGTGCTCCAGTCTCTACGATGTTTCCCTGTATTCTCCGACGCTGGTACCTCAAAGTGTCCGAACCCTTTGATCACCGTCTCCGCTGTTGCGCTGGTCCTCTGTCCATCGCTCGTTTGCACTTCAAAGCATTCTCCGTTCATTTTCCCGTCGGCCGATACGAGCGTGTGTCACTGACCTCGGCGCGTACCTGTATCCTATTTTCATATCTGTGTCGGTCAATGATCTTTTATTCGTCCTCCTCTCAGAATGAAGTACACGATTGTTAACCCTTCTCCTTCATTGCATTTTGATATGTAAATTATCAAGGAATCACTAAACTGCAGTTTTTTCCGTGACAATCGGTTCCAATTGCAGCCAAATCCTTCAAGTTTAAATGTTTACTGGCCAAAGGTTTCTTCAGTGCTTGAACTATACTTTCTGCATCACTCTTCCAAGTGAACTATTCTAAGAAATGTAGAAACCACATTGTCTTTGCTGTTGCTATAATATATAACACATACACCAAGCACTTTCAGAACCGAAATGTCATTTGATTCGTCTAATTATAAACTATATTTATTTGTAGAAATATCACTGATCAAATCTTCTTCAGAGTGAGAAAACAAAGTACTTCAGATCATATTTGTACACTTGCTCCAATGCATTTTCACGTCCTTTAGCACTTTACTGTCAGAAACAGTGTTTTTAAACAAATCAGTCAAATAATCATAGTTCACGATTGCACAATGATAACTTTAAAAACATTGCGACAGATCCTTCAACTTTTGATGATTCATTACTCTGTGTAGTTCTGAAACAGATACCAACGGTGGCATATTCCTAAATGGCACTGCATTTTTATGTGTTTTAGTCTCTGCGTGTTTCTCCAAGTCTTGTATTTTTGCTTTCATTTCGCACTTGCAGTACTTACAACTAGGGCTGCCAGACGTCCGGCAAAGAGAGGACATGTCCTCCCTTTTACTTTTAGCCTAATTTCCTCCGTCCGGCAGGCAAGGCTAAAAAACCTTTAAAATATCCGGCTTTTAAAATATTTTATGTTATCATTTTTTATGTATTGCTGTTACAACTTACAATATATCTACACTATACTGTGTGTTTACATTCTTTATTAAAACCCATTGCTTAATAATATTTATTTAATTTTTCTATTTATACCAAATGTGAAACACCAATTATTTAGTTAGTTAGTTAGTTAGTTAGTTAGTCGTGGTTCCAACTTCATGGCAACGGGTTGTCCCCATATTGCTCCGTTCCTGTGCCAGTGAATATCACACAAAATACTCCTCACTGCCAAAAGTGAACAATGGAACAGACAGGAGTATCGGCAAGCCAACAGCCCGCACAGGTACACTGTGCATAATCATTATGATAATGCCGCCACCAGAATGCCAACACAAAAGTCCTCCATGAAAAATACAGTTCATCGTCGATGGAAATGGCAGTCACCAGAAAGACTTCATTGACCCGGGTTTTATCCCAAATGACTTGGTCTCTTTCCACAGGACGACCCGCCGAAAGCGCCGCACAAAGCACGAGCTCCGTACGTCCAGCGGCAACTCCCAGGAGTCTCCTGAAAAATGCACTCGTGAGCCGAAAAGGCAAATCAGTCAATCCAGCAACAGCCGGCCGCCATCGTTCCTAACATGCAGTTCACACTACACACAACCGCGGACAGATGTAAAAGCATTCCACACGAAAAACACAGCTCACAGTGTTGCGCCACGCACTCACTCAGTAGCAGGGCGACGGAACCATAGCCTCCTCAGTCGCCTTCTACGACATGCATGGTAGGCAACAGTGTTACTATTCTTTGCTCCCCTGTATGAGCCCCGGCAACACACACCAATTATTTGTATAATTTGAATCTAACTGTTGCTCTATTCGGCAACACTAACAATGCTGTAGTCTCTATGGTCAGGAAATCAATTAATTAGGGAACCCGTTGAGGCCACTTAGACAGTTACATAAATAAACACACATAGACACACTTAGGAGTGTCTAGTTGGTCATGCGTCGAAGTACACTTGGTCCTGCAGCGAGGCACTGTTGCCATTTGGAGGTGACAGGTTCGAATCCCGGTCGGTACCTAAAGCTTTCAAATTTTATGTTGTCTAGTGCGGCCTCTCGTCTCTATTTCCTTCTATTCCTTCTGTGAGCGCCAAACAATACTATGTGTGTTTGTTTATGTAACTCTCTATGGTCAAAATGTTAATGTTATTTCCGGTTCCGGAAGCAGAGACACCACTTCTGAAATAGAGTTTTTTTAAAATTTGTAATTTTTACCGTATATGTTTAAGAAAATGGCTTCTACAAAGAGAAAATGCAAATTCTCGAACACTATGAAAAATAAGGTTTCATGCTTCGTTGAAGGACGCAACAAGAATGAGGCAAAGTGTACGATTTGCGATAGTTACTTGTCCGTTGCCAACAAAGGAACTACGTACTTGGAGCGCCTTGTTGACAGTGAGAGACATAGAAACCTAATCAAAGTGTTCGCGTCATCTAGCACATTGACGTCTTTCTTTTCAGCCTAAGTACTCAAACGTGTTGCTGAAATCGCATGCGGCTGAAGCAACTTTGGCATTTCATACAGTTTTTCATCATCAGTCTTACAACTCGATGACCTGCACAGCTGGTTTGATGCACACATTATTTGAAGATTCAGAAATTGCTAAAAATAAAGACTGAAGCAATAATAAATCAGGCGATTGCCCCCCCCCCCTCCATCCCCCCATTGTAGATGATTTGATAAATCTTTAAGTGGTGTTTCATGTTTCGGTCTTTCGACAGATGCTAGCAATCAAAGAAAATATTTCCGATCGTTGTTCAGTACTTTGACTGGAAAGCAGGTGGAATCCAAACTAAGATTCTCGAGTTAGTCAACACACCAAATGAAACCTCAGAAACTATATCACAGTATATTTTGAGAACACTCCAAAAACATGATTTGTACTCCAAATGTGTTGCTTTTGCTGGTGACAATGCCAATGTGAACTCTGGAGGCATTAACAGAAGAGAAGGTAGAAATGTATTCTCGCATTTCAAGGAAGCCTTGAGCAAGCCATTAGTAGGCGTTGGATGCACAACTGCATCCAACAAGGCGCAGATTTAATGCAGATTGACGTTGAATCTATTGTCTTGAAGATATTCAATTACTTTTCTATATACACTGGCAGAACAGAAACATTAAAGGATTTTTGTGACTATGTCAACATTATCTATCAGCAACTACTCTATCAAACTCTAACAAACGGGTGTTAGAACACATACCTCAATGGGTCAACAAGATACAACACACAGGAGATGATAGCCACGAGGAGCCGACACACCGGAAGCTCCCGGCGTCTTCAATCGGCAAGCACATTGTTGCCAGTCGCCATGTTGTGTCCAGAGAGACTGCATTTCGCGTGTTGTTTAGAACACAGAATACTCGCTTGTTAAAATTTGCAGAAGCAATTATGATCTATCAACGCAAGCCAGAATTGTGTAAACAGAAAGACATGTTAGTCAGCTTAAAATTACCGTGGTAGACAATCGACATTACTGTGCGAAATTGTGTATATTTCAACTTGAAGGATTTATCTAGTTAATTTCACGTAAGTTGTGTGAGTTCTGCAGTATGTACCTGACGAGATGCAGCGAAATATGCCAGGCAATAAATCGTGCAATCTATTGTTTGTGTCTTCGTTATTCAAATTCACTACGGGAAAACATTGTTTTGAACTACTCTATCACTCTAAAACTAGATGGTTCAGTTTGTTTCCAGCTGTTGAGAGGCTGTTTACTGCTTTGAAAGAATTTTTTTTCTATATGTAATAAACCAACCACCTGCTATGATAAAATATTTATTGGCATCTATTGTAATAAAATTATACTGATTCTGGGTTTAATCTGGAACGATTTAAATGAAACATTCAATATGTCCTCCTTTTTGTCTTATTATGTCCTCCTTTTGGTGCCCACGTACCTGGCAACCCTACTTACAACGAGCCTTAGTCACATCTCCATGAATTGACATCACCCAATCTTTAATTATGTCATCCTGTAGCCACTCTTTCCGAAATTTGTGTTCATATTGCTTTAATTTTGGCACGTTGAAAGATTTGTTCAAAGTGGAAGACACATATGAAGGTGAGCAATTATTTAAAAAAAAAATCATATGGAAAAGAATCACAAAGTCGGCATCACAGCAATAATTCCCAACACGGTGAGTTTACAGTTCAAATAATGTTATTATAATTTATGCCCCCTTTTACTCATTACCGGGGGGGGGGGGGGTTGTCAGATTGTTGAGCGTTGACCCAAGTCAGTTCAAAGTTTAAATAATGAGAGTTACCATAATTTGCGCGCGTCCAGACCAAACAAACAATGGGTAAATGACACCGAAAAAAAAGTAAAATCTAGAAAGTATCCAAAATATCCAACTCCAAATGAAAAGTATTTAGAATTGCACCCAGCACCCAAACGTCAGAAAACGGTATCCAGACGCCGGCAAAAACCTCTAGATCTGGATATAAAATATCTAGAATGGCAGCCATGTTTTCGCTATTACTTTTGGTCGCTGAAAAATTATCGCTTCCGTTATCGTGACATATAGGACTATAGGCGTCTACTAAACATGGCGCGTCCGAATGTTGGACTCCACTTTCTTGTTAACTGTCATTGCTGAATATGTCTACATCTGAGAGATTTGCTGATGGTAAGTATTAGGTTACATATTTCTCTTATCAATCTTGTGACGGCGCTTGTGATCATTTATCATGTGTCACACCACAGCTGCATGTCAGTGGTCATTTTCCGATTCGGATTTTATGCCTTGATGTTTTTATGATTTATTGAATAATTAACACGATTGATTCTTATATTTTGTTCTTGTAAATAAAACATTCTCATTTAGAATTTGAGTGCGCACTCAGTAAATACAAACATGCGACCAGATTCTATACCGTACAATTTAAGTTTCACTGTAGCTTTGATTTAATCAAAGGTATTTTGATGACATTTAAAAAATTGGTTTGGCATTGATTAAATCTGGACAGATGAATAGGACCTGAAAAATACTTTCTAACGGTACCTCATTCAAGTCTGTAAGTTGATTCTAAGCCAAGATATCCAGAATTGTGTGTAAAATTATATCGTACATGGAACATATAGGGAAATACTCATTTGGCTGATTTTTACTTGCTGCCCAGAAACAACATTTGTTTACGGAAGTGTCTATTCGCAGGGCCCTGCGAATAAACAAAGCGTCTATTCCAGAGCACGGCTGGTCACGTGATTTAACATAAGTTTGCGGCTATATTATACATTTTCATTGATTGGAAAACGTATCGTCAGTGGCATAATTGATAGTGTTCCCGCCTGATGGGCGGGAGCTCGAGGTTCGTTTCCTTGCCGGACGTTTTTTTTTTTTAATTGTTCAGCAATTAATTGGATGAAAGTCAAATGTCAATCGTTCGTTTCCTTGCCCGACAATGTTTTTTTAAATTTTTAAGCAATTCATTGGGTGAAAGTCAATCCTTCATCTCTTTGGGTATTTAGAATTGTGATGTTTAAAGTGATTGTAATTTAGTTAGTACCAGTTTCTCCAGTATTGGTCCTCGTTGCTTTGCACTACGGCAATTCCAATACCCAACCCACACATTTTTGAGTCCCAAACGATCCGTTTTCCTTCTACCCCTTCTGGCTCCAGCCCTCTTCTTCCTTTTCCTTCCACCCTCTCCCCTACCTCTTCTCCTCCGCTTAATTCTCTCCCCCGCTGGCTGTTGTCAAAAGTATCGAGCACAAAGCACGTACTCTGTTGCTTCAGCGATAATTCTTTGTAATATTCATTTTTTTCATATTCATAATCATATTCATAGACACGAAATTGGTTAAGTAGGCAGGTAGGTGGGTTGTTAGACAGATAGATCGTTAGAGAGGCAGATATGTGGGTAGGTAGACAGGTAGGTAGTTAAGTAAGCAGGTATGTGGGTAGCTAGGCAGTTAGGTGGATGAGTAGGTACGCAGGTAGATGGGTAGCTAGATCCAACCCGACACTCGCTCGTCGATCATCTGTGTTCCACCTTGCCAATTCATACATCCCTTTCAACCTCTCCCTGCAATACTCTGAACAGGCAGGTTGAGCGACCGAGAGAGAGAGAGAGAGAGGCAGGCAGTCAGAGATACAGACAAATAAACAACGGATATATAAACTGGCAGACAGACAGCAAACAGATAGAGAGTCAGACACAAGCATACATACACACAGAGAGTCAGCCAGACATACATATGCATATGGAAAGACAGACAGACAGTTTGTTAGATAGAGATTCAGATAGACATATATACAAATGGACAGATACAAGTAGGTTGATAGAGAAACAAGAAATCACGCAGGCTGTCAGACGGACGGACAGACAGAAAACAGAGAGACATCCAGACAGGCGGGCATGTAGAGAGACATCCAGACAGGTGGACAAATAGAGAGGCATACAGACAGGCGGACATATAGAGAGGCATACATACATATTTCTCTCTCTTCTTCTTTATCCCCCCCCCCCCCCCCCCCCCCCCCCCGTCTCTTTCTTGTCTTTATCACTTTTTTTTATGTCTTTCAACACATCTTTCTCATATATCACATATCTGTCTCGCACACTATCTTCATTATCTATCTATCTCTTCTCTCTTTTCAACCCGCTTCACATATACCAGGTTTTCCTGCACTTTATATGCGTAGCATTTCCTTGTTTATTTGTTAATTCATGAGGCCAGTCAGTCGAAAGCCTGGTGTTTGTATTGCCTAACGACCCTAATCATGTCTCTCTGAGGTGACGCATATTACTGTCAGCTTGGACCAGAATTATCAGGACATAAATAGTAGGAAATAGGTCGGTAACGTAAACAAAGATGGATGCCTGTAAACAGTAAGTGTACAGAAACGCAAGTTAAGAATTCTTAAACTCGCCTGATATTTAAACAGCCATACTTCAACTAAGTAGAAAGTATCGATTCATAGGGCCCTGCGAATAAACAACGCATCTATTTGTAGGGCCCTGCGAATAAACAAAGCGTCTATTTGTAGGGCCCTGCGAATAAACGCATTGTTTATTCGTAGGGCCCTGCGAATAAACGCTCTGTTTATTTGCAGGGCCCTACGAATAAACTCTCCCTTTGTTTACAGTCTAAGTAAAAATTTTTGATGTTATACAATTTTGGCTCATTAAAATTCAAAATGGCCGCTAATTAATTATTTAATAATGATTAAACTTAGCTAACGAACCTTAAAATGCCAATTATGAATATTTTCCCTTCAGTTTGATCAAACAAATAAAAAGGCCATGTTGTGATGTTGCAAATATGTTTTGTTGCTAATTTAATGTCAAAATGGCTGCCAATTTATTAATTCATAATTAATTTTAAAAATTTAAACTTTGTTAACGAACCTTGAAACACCAATTATGTATCTCCGAAGTTGGAGTGGGTTCGCCTGATAGCGAGGGACACTGGCAATAGGGGAAGCTAATCCACATGCAAAATTTAGTTGAGTGCACTGGAAGTAATGTGTACAGACTACGCTAGAGTTCAAAGCCAGCGAGTGAGCGAAAAAAAATTTTTTTTTAAATTAATTTTTAAAAAAATTTAAATAATAAATGTATTCCCCCCCCCCCCCCCTTTTCACTTTGATAAAACAAATCAAAAGACCATGTTATGATTTTATAAATATGCTCTATTACTAATTAAAATTAAAAATGGCAGCTAATTAATTATATATATTGCAAATCAACTTATCAAACATAATGATCTATAAAGCAACAGCAAGTTTTAACACTATTTGTTTCTGCTCTTTAACGATAGCATCCTGCCAACCTGGAAAAGAAAAAGAAACAACAAACTATAATAGTTATGCTAATTAATAGTAGTAGTATTACAAGTACTAATTAAAAAACTAATACACATGTTCTTTGTCATTAAAACCTTCCTGTGACTTCTGCAAATCTCTTAAGCCTTGTAAACAGATTTCCGTCTCCTTTTGAAAGAAATATTCTTAACGAAGGCAATTTTGTAATCATAAATATCTAGTAAAACTAAAAACATCTTATCCAATTGCTTTTATATTAATATTTGGTGGATATAATAAGTGCTTTACCTTCATTTATGATTCATTGTGGATTATTTTATGAAGGTAAGTGGAAACAAAATATTTGATTTCTGTAAGCATGTCATCTGTTTGCTATTATAAAACTACTAACTACTAACATATTTGTTTGTTGTAACAATAATATAATATACAAGACTGCAACTAAAAGAACATGTTTTTTTAAACATGAAAATGCTTACAGCATCGAAGTGTCTTTTTCTGTCTCCGTAAAATCTCTGCATCCATGGTCCAGTGAGGAAGCGTGAGTACAGCATAAGCACTTAAAGTGGAGTAGGACACATGGGTCTGTCAAACCTTCGTAGATCACCTGTGAAATGTGGTTAAATTAAAAAATAAAATTAATGGAACTGGGGTAAAAGCTGTGGAAATGTAAACAATATAAAATAACACAAAATAATGCAGCTTTACAGAACAGAATTACGAAAAATACAAGGACGTTGCTGCCAAGTAGCAGCGCAGTTGATATGATGTAAAATAAACCTAATGAGAATATCGCGAACCATATAGTGGTAGAAACTAGGAGACTGACGTAAAAAACAGAATACATCAGGAACATTGTCAACAACAACAAACAGTCAGATCTTGGAGTTTAAACGACGAGGCAGCTCGATTCGGACACTTGCTCCGATGGCCAACAGATATTAGAAAGAAGAATGAGGCTATTAATGCAGGGTGTATATCGATCTGAAAGCCATGGACAAATGCAACAATATTGGACCGGGACTCAGCAAGTTGAAACAGGCTGAAGCATAGATAGTATAGCCCTGACAGAAGCACCTGGACATGATGATTATAGATATTTGATGTCTTCGATCGTTTATGATTCCAATCTAACCATGTTTCTTTATCGTCCCGCCTGGCCATAACAGGCATGGTACTTATAAATCGGAACTGTATTGATTGATGAATCTGTAACCTGTTCGACCCCGGCAAATAAATATTGCCTTTATTATTGCATCGACCGGCTTTGAGTACTTGATTGCTACGTTGTTTCTGGACTCTGTTATACTGCAGAGTTTCCTGGACCTTTGCACGTTTACAGATGTTTGCATTCATTGTTCTTAATCGCAGTATAGCAGTTGTGACAACTAGCCTTCATCAGCAAACAAATGCGTACACAAAACAGAACATAGTCATGGAGAAGACATCCGGTGACAACATTAAGGCATAAGGATGGGACAAGAAAAATAAATAGATCTCTTTATTCTTCAAAACGGTCATAAATGATTAGCACCTGGATCGCCAGCCCCATCCTTGTATCTGTAAAGCATATTCAAACATTCGAGTGTTATGGCATGTAAGCGTGCTTTGTTTGAAACTACAAATATGAAAGGGATTGTTGTTTTTATTAGATACCATACACAAAATTGTCGGCAATAGAATTACAACATGATTATGATTGTACTAGGTAATTGCGCACTGCAATGATGATGATGATGATAATTACCTCAGTTTGGAAATTTGATGAATAAGTTCTACAGCGCGGCGTCCCAAGGCACTCTTCTGCCTGTCATTGTCTGTAGCGTTGACTGGCTCCAGCGAGTGCATTCACCAGCATTTATCTGTCTCATGTCACTTGCAGTTTTCTTCTCCATGATGATGATGAACTTCAGAACTGTAGTGGAAAAAAAAAATTGTTCTACAATAATTTCATTGGCATGAGGTTGGAGGAAGATGGAGGGAGGGGAAGGGAGAGAGAGGGAGGGGAAGGGGAGGGAGAGTGAGGAAGGGGAAGAGAGAGAGAGGGGTATGTGAAGAGAGAGAGAGAGAGAGAGGCATGGGAAGAGAGAGGGAGGTGCCATGTCTTTCCTTATCATTGGGATTATAGAATGACATTTGACTCAGTTTTTAACACTCACCTTTGAACAGTGTGACGAATAATCAAACGACTCCACGGAAGTAACCAGACTCGTACTTTTATTTTGTATCGAGTGGAACAAATAACAAAGGATGATTCACATGTGTTATTAAACTGCTCCCGAGATGTGGGCGCGGCGTTTAACTATTTACATTTCATGAAACTCCCTGCCTTCTTCCAAATGTTCTCCTTGAGGCGTGGACCTGTCATTTCACTGTCCTGAGTTTTATCACGTCTAGGTTTTCGGGTTCTGCCTTAACTATCCCTTTTGCCGATCGATCCCTCCTCCTGAAAATCTATTCGCTGACGCTCGGAATAAGTTGCATACGGATCTCTGGAAGACACGTCCTTTCCTTTCGAATCACACACACAGAAAGTCCTTTGTTGTTCTGTGACGCTACATTCGTTTCTAATGGTATCTTCCTTTCCTATTTGTCCATTTTTGTGCAGAACTGGGAAAATCCCATTCATGACTTTTGTGGAGTGTACCGTCATATGGCATAATGGGAAGGGAAAGAAGAGAGAGGGAGGGGAAGGGAGAGAGAGGGAGAAAGAAATAAAATTAAAAAGAAAACGGGGAGGGGCAGTAGAGAGATATAATTAATAGGGTTATATTTATTGATTAAACAGGCTATTTATAATTTATTTTAGACAAGAGATATAGAAATGGGCGGAGAATTAAATTATTATTAATATTAACCTCAAGATGGCTTTAGCAACGAACTGTTAATTAAAGAACTGGTGTAAACAATAACAAGTCCTATCTGTATAAGGCAAATAACAATGATGATGATGATAATTACCTGTTTTGGCACTCTTTTGTCTGTCTTCATCTGTTGCATTGACTGGTTCCAGCATGTGCAAAACTTCACCAGCATCTATAGTCTCGTGTCACTTGCAGTTTTCTTTTCCATGTTGATGATGATGATGAACTTTAGAACTGTGGAGGACAAAATTGTTCTCAAATAATTTCAGTGGCATGAAGTTGGAGGGAGGGGAGGGGAAGAGAGGGAAGGAAGGGAGAGAGAGGGAGGGAAGGGAGAGAGGGGGAGGGAAGGGAAAGGGAGAGAGAGGGGGGAAGGGAAAGGGAGAGAGAGGGGAGGGAAAGGGAGAGAGAGGGGAAGGGAAAGGGGGAGAGAGGGAGAAAGAGAAATAAAATTAAAAAGAAAAAAAAGGAGGGGCAGGAGAGAGATGTAATTAAATTAATAGGGTCATATTTATTAATTAATTAATCAGGCTATTTATAATCTACTAGCTGACCCGGCCCGGCTTCGCCCATTCCCTGGTGAGGAGCATCTCATTTAATTCATATAAGTTGTCGTTCCCGTTACCGTCTGTCTGTCTGTCTGACCCGGCCCGGCATCGCCCAGCTCCTGGTGTGGAGCATCTCATTTAATTCATATAAGTAGTCATATAAGCTCCCGTTCCCGTTCCCGAATATCTATCTGTCTGTCTATCTATCTGTCTGTCTGTCTGACCTGGCCCGGCTTCGCCCAGCCACTGATGGTGAGCATCTCATTTAATTCATATAAGTAGTCATATAAGTTCCCGTTCCCTACTGTCTGTCTGTCTGTCTGTCCCTCCCTCTCTGTCTGTCTGTCTGTCTGCCTGCCTGTCTTTCTAATCATTTATTGGTTGCAGTTAGAACAACCTTAGATAAATGAAGACCAACTTACAAAAAGCATTAGAAAGAGCACTTGAAAGATCTTTACACCTTCCCCTACAATTAACTTGGGTAAATGGAGCAGCGGCAGCAGCAGCAGCAGAAGAAGAAAAAGTAGGAGGAGGGAGGAGGAAGAGGGTGGAGGAGGGAGGAAGAGATAGGCAGAGAGAGGAGGAGGAGGAACGAGGAGGAGTAGGGAGGAATAGGAGGGAGCAGGAGGGGGAGGAGGAAGGAGGAGGAGAACGCAGGAGGAGGGAGAAGGGGGAGAGAGGAGGAGTAGGGAGGAGGAAGAAGAAAGAGGAGGGAGGAGGAGAACTCAGGAGGAGGAGGAGAACGCAGGAGGAGGAGGGAGAGGAAGGAGGAGGAGGAAGAGGGAGAAGGAGGGAGGAGGAGAATGCAGGATGAGGAGGAGGATGAGGGAGAAGGGGGAGGGAGAAGGAGGAGGGGAGAGGAGGAGGCGGAGGGAGAAGAAGGGAGGAGGGAAAGGGAGAGGATGAGGGAGAATGAGGAGGGGAGGAAGGAAAGGGAGGAGGGAGGAGGAGAAGGGTGGAGGAAGGAAAGGGAGGAGGGAGAGGGAGGAGGATGAGGGAGAAGGAGGCAGGAGGAGGAGGAGGGAAGAGGTGGAGAGAGGAGGAGGGAGTTCGCCATTCCGAATTCATACTCGTCTAGGTTCTTTGATTTCGGTCCTTCCATTGATTGTTCTTCCCTTCTACATGACTGTAGATAACTTCCTTACACATAAAAAGATGAATTGTTATTGATATTGCCGTGGCATGGAGGAATATCAGCAGCAGAGTTGATCCAGAAAACCAAAGACCGAGATCTATGAAGAGCAATGAACGCCAGCCGGCACGGCACTTGATGATGATGATGATTGCCGTGTGACGATTCTGTGTAGTCACGTCATTTTCTTCGCTTTTCCTAGCGTTTTGGTTCGGGGATTCTTTCATCATCATCATATATTTACGTACGTATTTAGGGAGGAGGGAGGAGGAGGAAGAAGAAACAAAAATATGACAGTTGGCAGCGCTGGAATGAGAGGAAGACGTGTAGAAAATTTCATCTCAATCGGATGGACCGTTCGCGAACGCATAAAGGACAGACATACAGACAGACGGAGATTGCCTTTTATATATAAGATTTTACACAGAGATATAGGAATGGATAGAGAATTATATTATTATTAATATTAACCACAATGTGGCTTTAGCAACGAACTGTTAACTAAATAAATGGTGTAAACAATGACAAGCAAAATATCTGATTAAATGAAGGCAAATAATAAGGCAAGATGGCTGCCGATATTTTTACTCTTGAGACAGGCTGATGTGACCCATATCAAACAGCTATTGTAAATCATGCCAGTTATTCCAAATAATGAAAGTTTACACAGAGATATAAAAGTGGATAAAGAGTTCAATTATTACACATATTAATCTAAATATGAATTCAAACTTTTCGATAAATAATGGGCTTCAACAATGGCTGCCGATTTTTTCGCTTGAGACCGGCTAATGTGATCCATTTCAAACAGCTACTATAAATCATGCTGTTCGTTTGAAGAAATTTTCAACAAAAATATAAAAGTGGATGGAGAATTCAATTATTACTAACATTAATCTAAATACAACTTTAGCAACGAACTGTTCAATAAACAAGCAGTGTAAACAATGACATGTCCTATCTCAGAAAAGGCAATATGGCTGCCGATTTTTTCACTTGAGACCGGCTGACGTGTTTAATTTCAAACAGCTTACTATAAATCATGCCGTTCATTTGAAGTAATGAAATTTTCAACAAAGATATAAAAGTGGATGGATAATTCAATTATTACTAACATTAATCTAAACATGACTTAAGCAACAATCTGTAAATACATGAACTTACCTCAGTACTTGGAAATACACAACAATGATGGTTACCAACGAAAAGCCTTCAGAGCACATGTGTTTTAGACTAGACCGCATGATTCAGAATACTGGCCTATTTATAGCCCGTCAAAATCACGCGATTTTCAGAATTTAAGAAAAAATATGACCACTTTAGGAATCGTCAAATTTTCGGCAGCAAGCAACGCGGTCGGTGGGTCACGCGATCTAGACCGTGAATGTCCGATCACGACATCAAATCATAGTAACTGTCTAATCGTATTCCTCTTGTACCTTGCGGTGTCGAGTTTCACTGTAGCTTTGAAATATGTACTAGCGTGTTCCATCGCGCCATTACCCAAAATTAAAACGGAAGTGATATACAGAGTCATTCTGGCATGAGTCTCCCAGTTCGCTAGTTACGACCATGCATTCTTTTGACGTCATTCATTCATTCAAATCTCACGTGACAATAACACACGTCATCCTTGGTTTTTCAGGAATGGTTTGCCTAATATTCCGTGCACAGCGATTGGTTGAAATCATCGTAACCTTTTATATAAATAAGAATATATTTTATTCTTACCATAATTAATTTTTTTTGGCGCTGTTGATAGAATTATTTCAATTATATATGTATTTTTGAATTCTGCATACAATTATAAATATATCTGGAAAGTTTCATCGCGGTAATTGCTTCCGATGTGTATGAAAAACATTTTCTGTGAAGCGTGCCTTTGTGAATGGGGAAACACATGGCCATGTGCCACGGCGACTGCGCATGCGTATATCAATCGGAATGGCATGTACACTTTCACTTTTCAACACACAAAATGTGCAATTTGACCTACTAAAGTTAAAGAGACCACAAGTTTAAAGATTATTAATAATTTATTTGTATACTTGTACTATTGTTTTAATCATTTAACATGACGGAACATATTTTTGAAGTCAGTTTTCATAATCCGCCTACGACCCGCTTGGTTGAGACCAACCTCGCACACGGAGAAAAATGGAAACGGCACGCTGAACCTTAATTATTTTTGTTTTCTGTCGCTTTCAATAGGAAACCATCAATTGTAGATGGATCTTCGAATTCTGAATAAAAATTTTCAGAAATTTGGAAAGTTTCATCGCTAAACTTGCTTTAATTGTGGTTGAAAAAGAGGCAAATATTTTACGTTCATGAAACCCAAAACGGCGACTTGACTATATCATTAATCTTTGTAGAATAATCATTGTCCTCGCTAGCATAGTTGTAAGCATTCCGCCTCTCACACGGGAGACCGGGATTTAAAAAAAAAAATTGTTCACAAAATTATTAGGTGATATAATAGAAACTATTAAACTTTACGAACTAAAATATTACATACAACTAAGAAACTGGAAGTTTGTGAATAAAGTGTGCTCTATGGATCTGCGCAAGCTGCCGACTGCCGGGGAGCGCATCTCACAGAGGCAGCAGAATGATCGTGTATCGGAATCGATGGATCCAATAGATGTCTTTGTTTAATGTAAATTTTAATTGCCATATAAAATATTGCCCCCGAATCAGCAAAGTTTCATTGCTAAACTTGCTCGAATTGTGGTTGAAAAACAGATTTTCTGCGAAGCTGTGACTTTGTGAATTGGAAACCCACGGGTCATGACGGCCGCACATGTCGATTGCGCTACACTTTGTAACACTCAAAACGTGCAACTTGAACTACTAAAGTTAAAGTGAACACAATTTTAAAGATTAATAAGAATTTATTTGTATACTTGTACTATTTTGTAATCATTTAACATGACGGAACATATTTTTGAAGTCAGTTTTCATGTGACCGTTTGAGACCATCTCGCATGCACAAGATCGCTCGTGAAGGTAATCAGACACACTGGAGAGCGACAATATTGGGTGATGAGCATGAGAAATCGCAACTCGTCTCACCTTCACAAAAATGTGAATATCTTCACTTAGAAGTAACATACAGGCATCATTGAGGTACCATTAGATTTTGATTTTCAAGGCCTATCTACTGTGGTGGTCTCATTAGTAAATTCTCAAATTTAAAATCGTGATAGTTCATGCTATATGTACACATTTTTCAAAATTGTTATATACTGAACTATACTGATTATGATTTTCAAATTGAGTATTTACTAACGAGACCATCACAGATAGATAGGCCTTGAAAAACCAAATCATACTGTACCTTAATGACGCCTGTATGTCAATTCTAAGCAGAGATATTCACATTTGAGTGTCAGGATCTTGAACAAAAACTTTTTCATGATTTTGCAACTGCACAACTCCCCAGTGTGTCCAAATATTTTCGATTATAATTAACATATAGGCTTCATTGAGGTGCCACTGGATTTGGTTTTTCAAGACCTATATAACTGGTGGAACTCATTAGTAAATACCCAATTTAAAGAATATGATCATAGTAATGCAACAGTAATATTTAAACATTTAGTCTTCAAAGATAATCAGGCATGATGTCGGCATGATGTCACCATGCAAGATTGTCTCAAACGGGTCATAGATGGATATGAAAACTGACTTCAAATGTATGCTCCATCATGTTAAATGATTGAAAAAAATAGTAAAAGTATACAAATAAATTATTAATAATCTTTAAATTTGTATTCTCTTTAACTTTAGTAGTTCAAATGCTACATTTTGTGCGTAGAAAGTATACATAGCCTGGACCAATCAATATGCATGTCGGGTGTCATTTTGAATTTCCATTCACAAAGATGATACAAGATGTCCGCAAATATATTATTTTCGCGACATACCAAGCGATATCCACAATGTAACTCTCCAAATATATACATAAGAATGGATGCAGAATTTGAAAATCCATCTAAAACGTGGCAATATTAAGAAATCAACCTCTAGAAAATAAAATTACTGACCTTTTGCCAAATAATTAAATTTATTTAAAAGTTATGATAGTTTTAACCAATCACTATGTATAGAATGTTAGACTAATCAATTTTGCAGAAACTAAGATGGCGTTTGTTATTGTCATGTGATATTTGAATGAATGACGTTGGAAGCATGCATGGTCACGTTGGAGTTTGTATGATTATGGACCGCTGAGTGAACTAAAAAAGACAGTTAAATTCATACAAGAGACAACATTGCAGTTATAGACATATTTCAAGTGAACCAAAGAAGAAGAAGAAGTCGCCTTGCAATGGTGCAGACATGTATAAAGTTGCTTTTATTATTCTTATTTCATGATACACGGGAACAGAAAACACATAAAGAACAAAAACATATATCATATATGGTACTCATTTTATAAACAAGAAATAAACATGTTTAATAGGGGACAGAACATATTTTTTAAAACAATATTTATAGAATTTAATTTGAAAATTCAGATGCCAGATCAAAATGTGCAGATGCCATGGTGACAGGGTGCCTGGATTTTTGGACCCATGTATATATTAAATGTTCATTTCAACTTCAGTGACGTATCAGGTGCTATAGAACATTCACAGTCTCATCTCATCATGTTCCTCTTGTACCTTGCGGTGTCGAGGTGAAGTATAAATAGCGGGAGAATGGCCGCTTATGGGCTTCATGTATCGATATTCCCATGGACTCGGTTATTCCCTGCGTCAATCATTTACATGGTCAGCCTCTGCTTCCCTCTGGTCTGTACTTCAATGCTTGTTGTGGTTTACTGTTAGTTGGTAACATACTTGCATGGCCAAACCATTTGACTTGCTGCCTTCTAAAAAAATCTTGGGCAGCTATAACCCCCAATTTAGTCCTGATTTCTTCATTTCTGATCTGGTTCTTCTTGATACCTTATTATTCTCAAGAATCTCATTTCTGTTGTTGTGATGTTTCTTTTCTCTTTTTCTGTCATTGTCCAGGTTTGGCATTGGTAACAAATGGAAGATTGTGTTGTAGTTATTGTTACATGTTTGTTCTTTAGTATTGGTCCATTTGTCCAATGAGTTGGTTTGCATTATTGCTTCTATTTTCTATCTCGTCTTCTGATTTGCCATACTATACCATATTATACTTCCTAGATACTTGAAACTCTTTACTTGTTTCAAGGGACGTTCGTTTAGGTGAATCGTTGTTGCTTTTTCTTCTTTAGTTACAGTCATTACCTCTGTTTTACTTGTGCTAATTTTCATGTTATGTTCCCTACACATTTCATTTAGACTATTCATGTGGTCTTGTAATTCAGCTTCTGATTTTGCTATTAGTGCTTGGTCGTCCGCAAACTGGAGTTCTCTAATGGTTAGATTTGAAGATGGTTTTTCTTCCGTTTTCTCATCATGTAGTGTTCTTACAGCCTCTGTTTGGCTGGTTTCTTTACATATGTCTATATATGCTATGAACAAGAGAGGGGACAGGACACAACCTTGTCGTACTCTGGATCTTATGGTGAAGGGTTCTGAGTATCCTCCAGCTGCTCTCACTATGCATTCACTGTTGTTGTATAAGCTTCTACATAGGTTTGTTAGATGTGTACTCACTCCATATTGTTTAGACGTTCAGACAGTTTATTATAATATGTTGTCTGCCACTCTAATGTTTAATTAAATATTCTCTGTTTTTGTGTTTCAGAAATACACCTCTGTTGTCAGAGTTGTGACTTCCTATTTCACATAAATGCAGCCACAAATAGAGAAGATGACATCTGATAACATTAAATTGGAGTTTGTGAAACAAGAACATCCAGATGTGTTCTATGATTACAAAGCTCTTGACAGATTCAATAACATGGTAGGCATAGAAGGTTGTCATAGCCTTGAAGTCATGGCTGGGCACACAGACACAGGATCAAGAGTGACTGAACATAAAATAACTCTCACTCACCATGAACAAATATCACTTGATGATAGTGGGATTGAGAATAATTACAGAACATCTGTAAAACATGAAGAATGTGATCAACTATCAGAGAGTATGTCAGCTACCAATGAAATTATCACTAATGTAAGGTGTGTGGCTAGTGAGACTAGTGAATTACAAACTGTAGAAACACCAGTGACATGTACACAGATCTCTGGAAAGTCTCTTGATTATCATGATAGTCTTACCAGTTGTATTCATCAAAGAATGAAACAAGAAGCCACAATTTGCATGTCTGAAGTTTGTGATCCAAATGCTGGTGCAGATGTATATTTAAACAGAAAGATAAGGACAAATACAGTAGAGAAATCTTACAAGTGTGATGCTTGTGGTGCAGCTTTTACTAAAGCTAGTTATCTCAAGCACCATAAGAGAACACAGACACGAGATAAGCCTTACAATGTGATGATTGTGGTGCATCTTTTACTACAGCTGGCAGTCTGAAGATCCACAAGAGAACACATACAGCAGAGAAATCTTACAAATGTGATGATTGTGGTGCATCTTTTATTAAAGCTGGCAATCTTAAATACCATATGAGAATGCATACAGGAGATAAACCTTACAAATGTGATGATTGTGGTGCATCTTTTACTCAAACTGACCATTTAGTCTGCCACTTGATAACACATACAGGAGAGAGACCCTATAAATGTTATGATTGTGGTGTATCGTTTACTCGGTCTGGCAGTCTGAAGCTCCACATGAGAACACATACAGGAGATAAACCTTACAAATGTGATCACACTTTTACTCAAGATTCTTGTTTGATTGACCACAAGAGAGCACATACAGGAGAGAAACCTTACAAATGTGAGGATTGTGGTGCATCTTTTATTAAAGCTGGCCATCTGAAGGTCCACAAGAGAACACATACAGGAGAGAAACCTTACAAATGTGATGATTGTGGTGCATCTTTTACTCAGGATGTGAATATGAAGACCCACAAGAGAATACATACCCAAGAGAAACCTCACAAATGTGATGATTGTGATGCAGCTTTTTCTGAAGCTCGCAGTCTGAAGATACACAGGAGAACACATACAGGAGAGAAACCTTACAAATGTGATGATTGTGGTGCATCTTTTGCTCAGAATGGCAGTCTGAAGCTGCACAGAAGAACACATACAGGAGAGAAACCTTACACATGTGATGATTGTGGTGAAACTTTTACTCATGCTTCTAGTTTGATTGACCACAAGAGAACACATACAGGAGAGAAACCTTACAAATGTCATGATTGTGGTTTATCTTTCACTCAAGCTGGCAATCTGAAAATCCACAGGAGAACACATACAGGAGAGAAACCTTACAAATGTTATGATTGTAGTGCTTGCTTTACTCACTCTGGCAATCTGAAATCCCACATGAGGTTACATACAGGAAAGAAACCTTACAAATGTGATAATTGTGGAGCAACTTTTGCTCGAGCTTCCGGTTTGATTAATCACAATAGAACACATACAGGAGAAAAACCTTACAAATGTGATAATTGTGAAGCAACTTTTAGTGGAGCTTCTTCTTTGATTTATCACAAGAGAACACATACAGGAGAGAGACCATGCAAATGTGATGACTGTGGTGCTTCTTTTATTAATCCTGGCAATCTTAAACACCATAAAAGAATTCATACTGGAGAGAAACCTTACAAATGTGATGATTGTGGGGCATCTTTTACTAATGCTGGCAATCTGAAGAAACACAAGAGAATACATACAGGAGAGAAACCTTACAAATGTGATGATTGTGGTGTATCCTTTACTCAAGCTTTTAGTTTGATTCAACACAAGAGAACACATACAGGAGAGAAACCTTACAAATGTGATGTTTGTGGTGCATCTTTTATTAATACTAGCAATCTTAATTCTCATAAGAGAACACATACAGGAGAAAAACCTTACAAATGTGATGATTGTAGTGCTTGTTTTACTCACCCTAGAAGCCTGAAATGCCACAAAAGGAGACATACAAGCGAGAAACTTTACAAATATGATGTTAGTTAATCAACAGATTATCCTCACTGCACATCGGACCATTCAGTCCATAAGTGCTCGGATCCCCTCCTCAGCAAATCCCGCAGCGTATAGCGGCTAATGACACCAGTTCTGTGTTGGTTTATCAATCTTCTTTGGCTTCCTGCGTAGTGTTCTTGTTTTGCCACCCCTCTTTTAATTTGCTGTTCTCGCAGTCTGGCCATGGTTGTAGATTCACAGTCATCACTTGGTTCACGCAAAAGTCTTACTTCTCGTAGAGCATTCAGAATGTCAGCCTGGTCCATGGTGAGTCCGCCCTCCACAGTAGCCTTACCTGCGAGTTTGTCAGCCCGCTCATTCCCTTGTACTCCCGGATGCCCTGGCATGAAGATGAAACTAATCTTTGCCAGCCGAGACCGCTTCAGAGACAGCATCCATTCTCTTCGGATCCACCCCAACTCTATCCTCTTGATCATGCTCATTGAGTCGCTAAGGAAACATGCCCTATTGAATGTCTATGTCTCGAGCCATGTTATTGCTTTACTTACTGCCGTGACTTCCATAGTCAGGCTATTTGTGGTCTCAGCGAAAGCACCAGAGTCCTCCTTCACAATTCTCCCTCCAGCGACCCAGCTGCAGCGACCCAGCTGCAGCGATCCAACTGAGGAAGAATGGACTTATTTTGAGTTCAAGAAGCTGAAGCATTAAAAGGTCCAATGGTACTCTGTTGTATGCGTCCTCAAGGTTAATCGCTGCAGCAAAGGTTTCAGTGCCTGAGTGGAAACCTTCATGGACAAATATGATGATTGTGTTGCAACTTTTGCTCAACCTGCTGGCTTAAGGAATCACAAGAGAACACATACATGAGAGAAACCTTACAAATGTGATGATTGTGGTGCATGTTTTTCTCAGACTAGCAACTTGAGGAAACATCTGAGAATACACACAGGAGGGACACCTTAAAAATGTGGTAATTTTAAAAAATGTTGTTTGCTAAAGCTGAGTATTTAGACCACCACAAGAGACCACATAAGGGAGAAAAACCTTACAAGTGTAATGATTGTGGTGCATCATTTACTTATGTTTACCATCTGGCATGGCACATGATAATACATACAAGGTATAAACAGTACACATGTGATGAGTGTGATACATCATTTACTCGTACTGTCAAGCAAAAGCACCACACAAGAATGCATGCATGAGAGATACTTTACAAATGTGGTTATCTCGGGGCATCTTTTACTCAAGTTGGCAGTTTTAATAAAAATGTGAAAACACACGCCGGAGGGAAACCTTACAAATGTGATGTTTGTGGTGTGTCATTATTTTGTGTTGAATTTCTGATGTGTAGTAAGTAAACACATACAAGAGAGAAGCCTTACAAGTTTGATTGTAGTGCATCTTTTATTTAAGTTCATTTCTGAAATACCACAAGAGAACATTTACTGAAGTGAAGCATTATAAATGTGATGACTGTGGTGTGTTCTCTTCTCTCTTCATGCTGGTCCATTGATGTACCATGTGAGAACACAGACAGGAGGACAACTGATAAGTGTGGTGATTGTGGTACATCTTGTACTCAAGCTGGCCATGTGCTGAATCACTTGAAACCTTACACAAGTGATGAATGTGGTGCATCCTTTTACCCAAGTGCAATAAGAGGCCACATACTGGAAAGACTTACAAAGTGATGATTGTGTTGCATATTTTACTATGCTGATCATCTGAGCACCACATGAGATACATATATAAGAGAAAGCTTACAATGTGGTAATTGAGATGCACCTTTTACTCATGATCACAATCTAAAGCTTCAGAAGAGAATACATTACAGAAGAGAAGTCTTACAAATGTGAAACTGTAGTTTATCACCTCGTCTTCTTGTGCCCTTTATCCCTTATTAGAGTACAATACCTGTAACCAACTTGCATCAAGCCATCCTAACCTTTGCTGTCTTTTTCAGCTCCCTCCATGTCCTCCCCACATTGTTTGTCTCTGTCTCTAATTCTCTTCTGCTTGTGTTTTTAGGCATCCCTCTATTTCATTGGTCCTGTTGGTTATAGACAAGGGACTTTTATTATACCATTATCAGATGTTATTAATGTGTCCAACCCAGTGTCTGTCTTTCTCAACTCTTGATTGACTAGAATTTGTTTAGTTCTCTCCATGAGCTCCACATTGGTGATTCTGTCACTTTATTCCTATTCTACATAGGCATCCAGTTAATACATGTTTGTAGTTTATTAGTAATTTTGTTAGTTATTCTCCATGTGTTTGATCCATAAAGTTAGTTGTATGTCCTTTACAGCACATCCCAGTCAACCCCAACATTTATTGGCTGTTTGTGATCTTCTAGGCAAGTTTATGTTCAGCAGTTTGCCATTGTATTTTGAATGGCTGACACTCATACCATTGTGAACATGAATGCCAAGTGATCTGCTCCCTAATCCTGACTTTGAAGCTGGTATGTCAGGATTGTGAGACCAACTACCCCTAAGCCACAGATATCAATGATTCATAAAGCAGTACTGACTAAACATTGGAGTTAAGCATTTTAAATTTGTTGCTAAATGTACATTCCTTTGATTTCCACACATTTTCTAGTACTGTGATAGGTTAAGGCATAAAGACAACATATATAGAGATGAAGTTTAGAGTCTTACGACTGTGACCTCCTGTAAAGGATAAGCAACTAACTTTTATTTAATAGCACATACAATTATTAACTTCATATGAGTAATATAATCAAAGATATGGAAACTAATCACCAGAAAAATGAATCCAGAAAATTTTTTAAAGAACTGAAGTCAATGAAACGAGGGCACCAACAAAACACATATGGTTTAAAAGACAAAAATGGGAATATGATAAATACCAATGAGGAAATGTGCAACACATGGAAAGAATATTTTATTATTACTAAATTGTGAAGCTCCAAGTAACATTTTCCCACAGGAAGAGGTTCTAACATGCGAACCACAAATTGAAGAACCTACATTTGAAGAAATCCTATATGTAATCACACGACTTAAAAACAATAAGGCAACTGGGACTGATGGAATTGCTGCTGAATTTATAAAGGCAGGTGGCCATGCATTACATCTAAAGCTATACAAACTAATAATAAAAATCTGGAGGACAGAAGAATTACCCCATGACTGGAAAGAGTCATTATTGATACCTATCTTTAAGAAAGGAGACAAGTTCCAATGTGGAAATTATAGAGGAATATCACTACTGTCCACAAGCTATAAGATACTATCCGCAGTATTACTAAATAGACTAAAACCATATTCAGAAGACATATTAGGTGACTACCAGGCGGGTTTTAGACAAAACAGATCAACAATAGATCAGATATTTATCTTACGACAAATAGCCGAGAAACATTGGGAATATAAAAGAGATCTCCATAACATTTTTGTGGATTTTAAAAAGGCTTATGATAGTGTCCATAGGAATAGTATATGGAATGCTATGCAGGAATTTGGAATACCAAGGAAGTTAATCAACATGACCAGACTATGCATGGAAGATACTTATAATATAGTAACATATAAAGGCAGGAAATCAGACCCCTTCCAAATAACATCTGGCTTGAAACAGGGTGATCAACTATCGCCGCTACTCTTCAATCTGGCTCTAGAGAAAGTTGTAAGGAAGATAAAGGAGGAATGTGATATTGGAGGAACATCCAAGCTGCTTGGTTATGCAGATGATTTAGATATTATAGGGCAAAATGAAAAAAAGAGATTGGAAATATTGACTCACTTAAAGGAAAAAGCCCAACAGATGGGGCTGGTTATCAACCAAGATAAGACAGAATATATGGTAATTTCAAGAGACGGAATGGCTAAAAACTCTGGCCACATACAGATAGATAATATGACCATTAAAAGAACGGAAACATACAAATACCTGGGTACAATCTTCAACTGCTCCAACATCATAAGGGAAGAAATACAAACTAGAATCAACTCTGGAAATAAGATATACTATGCACTACTAAAATCAAAGGCGCTATCTTGTAACACCAAAATCACAATATACAAAACACTGATCAGACCAGTTGTGCTGTATGGCTCTGAAACCTGGAGTACAACGAAAGGAGACGAAGCCTTGTTACAAACCTTTGAGAACAAAGTTTTAAGACGCATCTTTGGACCCATTAGGGATACACAAAGTGGGAAAAGAAGAAGTAACAAAGACATTTATGATCTGTTTAAGTCCCCGCTAATCACTGGTATCATGAAGGCTAATAGACTACAATGGCTGGGGTATATAGAAAGAATGGAAGATAATAGGGAAACAAATCTCGCTTACACTCAGGAAATAAATGACCGTAGACCCCGAGGTAGACCGAGAAGACGGTGGAGAGATAATATATATACAGACCTACAAGCACTTGGAGTCAACGACTGGCAAGCGAAGGTCCACCAGAGAGACGAATGGAGACGGATTGTATTTGCAGCAAAGAACCTCAATGGCTCGGAAAGCTGAAGAAGAAGATAAAGGTAACATACAGAGACATGAAGGGCAAAATCCTCCATGGGGGAAAACTAACAGAGGTGTTCAAAATAAGAGCAAGAGTTGCCTGTTGTCACCTCTACTATTCTTACTAGCTATAAACTGGATTATGATGACAGCAACAAGTACTGCCAGAAATGGAATCCAGTGAATTCCTCTGATAACTCATGTCAATGATCTGGATTTCGCTGGTGACATTGCTCTCCTGTCTTTCACATGACATCGGGTGCAGGAATAACAAACAATTAGTTTTAAAAATTCATAAGGGAGAAATAGAAAATGAGAATAAATCGATCAAACCGTTCTTATCTTGGTGAAACCTCACTTCGAGAGATGAAATCATACACCTGTGTAAGTAGCAGCATAGACACACAAGGTGGAACAGATACAGGTGTCAGAATTAGAATACAGAAGGCTGGAGGAGAATTTATAACACTGGGACATTTGTGGAAGTCAACAGAAATTAAACTTGGCACAAAACTTAGAATATTTAATTCTAACGTTAAATCAGTACTACTGTATGGGTTAGAAACATGGAGAACAAAGAAAACAATTACAATTAAGTTACAAACATTCACTAATTGGTGCCTGCACAAAATAGAAGGAATTAAATGGAATGACAGAATCACCAATGTGGAACTCATGGAGAGAACTAGACAAACACCAGTGTGGAACTCATGGAGAGAACTAGACAAACACCAGTGTGGAACTCATGGAGAGAACTAGACAAACACCAGTGTGGAACTCATGGAGAGAACTAGACAAACACCAGTGTGGAGCTCATGGAGAGAACTAGACAAACACCAGTGTGGAAGCTCATGGAGAGAACTAGACAAACACCAGTGTGGAAGCTCATGGAGAGAACTAGACAAACACCAGTGTGGAACTCATGGAGAGAACTAGACAAACACCAGTGTGGAACTCATGGAGAGAACTAGACAAACACCAGTGTGGAACTCATGGAGAGAACTAGACAAACACCAGTGTGGAACTCATGGAGAGAACTAGACAAACACCAGTGAACCAAGAGGTGAAGGAAAGACACTGGCACTGGATAGGACACACATTGAGAAAACCTGAGACTGGTATAACTAGAAAGTCTATTGTCTGGAATCCATGGATTTACATAAAGGAAAACCTGAGACTGGTATAACTAGAAAGTCTATTGTCTGGAATCCATGGATTTACATAAAGGAAAACCTGAGACTGGTATAACTAGAAAGTCTATTGTCTGGAATCCATGGATTTACATAAAGGAAAACCTGAGACTGGTATAACTAGAAAGTCTATTGTCTGGAATCCATGGATTTACATAAAGGAAAACCTGAGACTGGTATAACTAGAAAGTCTATTGTCTGGAATCCATGGATTTACATAAAGGAAAACCTGAGACTGGTATAACTAGAAAGTCTATTGTCTGGAATCCATGGATTTACATAAAGGAAAACCTGAGACTGGTATAACTAGAAAGTCTATTGTCTGGAATCCATGGATTTACATAAAGGAAAACCTGAGACTGGTATAACTAGAAAGTCTATTGTCTGGAATCCATGGATTTACATAAAGGAAAACCTGAGACTGGTATAACTAGAAAGTCTATTGTCTGGAATCCATGGATTTACATAAAGGAAAACCTGAGACTGGTATAACTAGAAAGTCTATTGTCTGGAATCCATGGATTTACATAAAGGAAAACCTGAGACTGGTATAACTAGAAAGTCTATTGTCTGGAATCCATGGATTTACATAAAGGAAAACCTGAGACTGGTATAACTAGAAAGTCTATTGTCTGGAATCCATGGATTTACATAAAGGAAAACCTGAGACTGGTATAACTAGAAAGTCTATTGTCTGGAATCCATGGATTTACATAAAGGAAAACCTGAGACTGGTATAACTAGAAAGTCTATTGTCTGGAATCCATGGATTTACATAAAGGAAAACCTGAGACTGGTATAACTAGAAAGTCTATTGTCTGGAATCCATGGATTTACATAAAGGAAAACCTGAGACTGGTATAACTAGAAAGTCTATTGTCTGGAATCCATGGATTTACATAAGATTTTTTTGTTGCGTATCCCTTACGGGACGTTGCCGTCAACACCAGCATTTTCAGCTGCTATTGATGTACTAGGGAGAACGCGATTGAACACGGCAACGGGGACTCTTTGGGGAGAGGACATCAGGACAAGGGTGTTTTTCTATGGGCTCCGTGTTGGAGAGGATAGGATCTGGTTTGGTGCAATCTTCTTAGTGAGCGAGGAAATCGTCTGTTGTCTCACATTCATACAGTGATGGGACCGGGACAGGAATAACCCTTAGACGAGTTAAACGCGGCTGGTAAATCCTTGGGAAAAGAGCGACCTTCTTAAAGCAATGGCAGAATTCGGGAACTGAGTCTGTATAACTGTATAACCACCCGTCCCCGTCTTCAGGGGCAGGTTATAATATGGAATAGCGTTCTTTGTTGTTCTGCGAGAGCATGTAATAAATGCCTGAAATTGCCGTCGGCTGGTTTGCGTCTGTTTCATCAAGGTGAGCGCTGTTTAGTATTTTGTTATTGAGTACGAGCAACTTTATGTCTTGGAGTTGAGATGCGTCGGCATGTGTCAAGACCGGCCCCTATACGTTTTTCGAAAAAGCCAGCACTGCCGTGTTTCGAACCCGGTTTACATAAAGGAAAACCTAAAAACACATGGAGAATAGAAGTAGACAGAAATCAATATGGTGACAACATGCATGGAGTTGTATGGGATAGTTAAGGAAAGGGGGGCTGGGAGTGAGTTTGGTGGTAGCCAATGTCCCAATGGGGGAATGAAGGGGGAAAGAGGAGTGCATTTGTAGACCTAGTTGTTGTGACCTGCCAGTGTTTAGTTTATCTTGCATCAGACTGTGTGTGTGTGGGACAGGAGGACAGTGTCATCAGCGAAGTCCATATTAACAGATTTATCAATCAGATTTCATTGAATTCCATTTCTGGCAGTAGTTATTGATGGCTCCATAATTCAGTCTAGAGTCAATAAGAATATAAAAGATGACGAAAGGTTTGCCTATCTTCTTATTTCAAATGTACTTGTTAGTTTTCACTTATAAAGAATGTTGAATTGTATATGTTACTATTATGAAGCTATTACTTTTCAGTGGGTTTCCATATGTCAACTTTCTGAAATGTCACAAGATAACACATTCAGAAAACACAATGTACATGTGTGATGGCTGAGATTCCTCTTTTACTCAGGCTTGCACTCTGAAGTGCCACATAGAACACTTATAGAATAGTGCAATGTACCATATCGTTGCTGGTGTTTAATTGACAGCTCGTTGTCACAAACACAACACTTGGCACACATTCACTCAAGTGGATTACAGCTGACAAATGAAGTTACAACACATTCGTTATCAATGTACCCGAGTAGTTTATTTGGAAACTCACGTTGAATCAGTTACCGCATTGACCAAGACTGGTCCCCGTTTAATACGTGACTCTGCTAGACTCTGCTCAGGTAGACATGGTCTCAAATAGTTACCAGGTGGTGTCAGGTAGACATGGTCTCAAATAGTTACCAGGAAATGTCCTTTGAAATTGTGGCATAACGCAGCCAACATTATTCATCTTATCAACAAATGCCGCAAAAAGAGGAAACAACATTAAAAGAAATTGACTTCACAAACGCAATTGGAGATTGGGACTTAAAACTTAACATCGAAACTGGAACTGAACAAGTGACAAATGACGTGGATTCTTAGAAGGATTTCATCAGACCAAGCTCGGAAAATCATTGGATGAGAAAACCACCTGACCCGCCTTCGCGCCAGTGCATAATTAACATATATCCCTATTTCATCAGAAATTGTTGAGAAGCGCGCACTTTTGTCTGAACTCGCTCCATGGACGGATGTGAGAAGATTGTGTGACAAAAAATTCAATGGACAAAGCAAAAGTCTGGATCCGAGGTACGTTTGTTAGCCCTTGATTAGACTAAGAACCCGATGTATCAAGTATCGAGTAACGTAAACCCATGTTTGTGATGTCAATTGAAATGTATGATTATTAATTAAAACCTCAGAAATGTAAAAATGCTCGACTGTAGATTCTAATGACGCAAAGCCATTCCCGGGCAAAATATTCTCTTCGATGAAACTACAATCTCTGATATTCTTAAGGATAATTATTAACTTTAGGAAGTGCATTCCACTATTACATTCTATTCTAAACAACTGTGAGAAGTGATGATTCGAAAGCAATCTTGTGCATTTCACCAGAAACATTGTAAAAGATGCTATCACTATCTACAGCTGACATGACAGTTCGTGTACTAGAACAAGTGCCTTGTTCTAAAACAGACTTATCGATGCCTATTTACAATCTAGAAAGCTGAAAGTGAAATCAATCTTTCCTTTCTCCTTTGTCTATAGAATTAATAGGGTTTGGCGAAATAAATATTTATATTTATGTCAAATTTTAATTAGATAAGAGCACTTAGGAACTGCAATACATGAGAAAGTTGTGCTTCGCGGAACATCATCACGCGAAGTGAACTCATTACTCAACATAACTTAAAAACACAACACCACTCCACACCACTCATCACCACACAACACAACACTCAACATCACAACAACAGGTAATGGAAGAGAGTTATTAGACACAAGAAGAAGAAGAAGTTAATTGGGAAAACACAGAGAATTATTTATACACATTGTGAACACCATTGAGTAGAAGAAATGTTATAAATGTATGTCATTTATTTACATGCATCTTGACACCTTCTCACTCTTGTCATTGTCTCACTGTACACGTTCACTGACCCCGGTCCAATGAAGACTTACATACAGCAGGAACAAGTTGATACAAGGTGTACACAGTGTGATAAACTCTGACCACCCCATATTAACCCAACACTAGCTTAGAGAGAAAAGAGGGGGAGGGGAACTGGTTCCTACTTCAGGAATTTAGATTTCTTCCGACCTACTTCTTATTATTGTATTGGTAGGAATGTATATATTTATGTGAATACTCATCCGTGATCTTGGTGGCTACATACCAACAACCACCCAACACATCAGCAAACTAACCACCTAAATCAGACCTGAGGGAGGGAAGCCGAGAGAGGAGATGAACCACAAGTGAGATGGAGGATGACTTCGCTATGAGCAGAGCATGGGGAGGCCTTCAGTGGAGCTATACGGGCAGACCTGACGTGGATCCATCAGTCAATGGACCCTGGCTTACCTAATCTTCCAGTCACCAGGTTACATTTTACTTGGTATACCCCACACCTAATCTCAGGAAACTAAATGTTGATGCAACATCATCATACTTAAAATGTACAACATCACAATGTTTACTATGTTTTAACACTTGTTGATATCTCATATATTGATGCTTGTTATTGATTGTCTGGGACAATGGTCCAATGTGCAACTGTTCTATTACTTTGTGTAAATCACAATAGAGATGTATGTACTGACCAGAAGGCTCAGGCCAGTCAATAAATGATTAACATGAATTGACCTTCTGTTAATTTGTCAAGTTCAAACCTATCTGTGTCACAACTTCTTTGTGCATCATGTTGTCAAAATCTAATGTGATTGATTATGTGTTTGATTGTTAAAAGATAAATTAACTCATAATGACTTACTAAAAGGGGGAAATAAAAGACTCTATACCTATCTACTGCTCAACATCCATGTTTTCTTCATCTAAATCAGGCTGAGAAAATTCTCCTGACTTTCCTCAGATTTGATAAACTAAAAGGGGGCTCCAGAGCTAAAGAATCATTGGAGAAGGGGCAGATTCCCAATTAGTAAATTACCATTCTTACCAGGGCCATAATCTATATCTCCTAGACATAATTTAATAGAACGAGACCTGCAGATAACTCAAGGTTCATATTCTGGGGTTATTGAAGATAGAAGAGGATGGGGCTCTACATCTTTTGTTAGAGATGGGGCATGCACTACAGTGATCTCCCACTCCCTTCAAAAATATATGACAGAAATAAAGGCAGCTGGTGTCATATCGGCCACATGTCATGACAGATGTCAGTTGACCTGTACAATATTTTACTACATCATACACCCAATACATCTCATGGCGTGTTCAGACTCTTTTACTTTAATTATTGTCTCATGTTCACCTTTACTTATTGTCTTATCTCTGAAGAATGTCTTAAACCTGAATGGGTACTCCACAGGATTTATAAAGCGCTATTGCCAACAGCCCAAACCCAAAGCAGACGTAACTACAGTCCCTAAACTCAAGGTATTCATCCAGCTAACCTTTCGAGGGGATGACGTAATGCAACGTCTACAAGACCGGCTTACTACAGCAGTAGGTCGAACATTCTGTGCGGCAACTCCAGTCATTAGATGTAAAACCGTACCCATTCCTACACCAACAGTCAAAGAGCCTGTTCCTCTGTACGCCACAAACAATTGTATTTACCAATTCACATGTAGATGCCAGGCCGTTTACATTGGTCGAACGGAGAGACAGCTTAACAAACGGGTGTCAGAACACATACCTCAATGGGTCAACAAGATACAACACACAGGAGATGATAGCCACGAGGAGCCGACACACCGGAAGCTCCCGGCGTCTTCAATCGGCAGGCACATTGTCGCCAGTCGCCATGTTGTGTCCAGAGAGACTGCATTTCGCGTGTTGTTTAGAACACAAAATACTCGCTTGTTAAAATTTGCAGAAGCAATTATGATCTATCAACGCAAGCCAGAATTGTGTAAACAGAAAGACATGTTAGTGAGCTTAAAATTACCGTGGTAGACAATCGACATTACTGTGCGAAATTGTGTATATTTCAACTTGAAGGATTTATCTAGTTAATGTCACGTAAGTTGTGTGATTTCTGCAGTATGTACCTGACGAGATGCAGCGAAATATGCCAGGCAATAAATCGTGCAATCTATTGTTTGTGTCTTCGTTATTCAAATTCACTACGGGAAAACATTGTTTTGAATTATTGTCTTATGTTCACCTTTACTTGTCTCATGTTCACCTTTACTTGTCTTATGTTCACCTTTACTTATTGCCTCTTGTTCACTTTTACTTATTGTCTCATGTTCACCTTTACTTGTCTCATGTTCACCTTTACTTGTCTCATGTTCACCTTTTCTTGTCTCATGTTCACCTTTACTTGTTTCATGTTCACCTTTACTTGTTTCATGTTCACCTTTACTTGTCTCATGTTCACCTTTACTTGTCTCATGTTCACCTTTACTTATTGCCTCTTGTTCACTTTTACTTATTGTCTCATGTTCACCTTTACTTGTCTCATGTTCACCTTTTCTTGTCTCATGTTCACCTTTACTTGTTTCATGTTCACCTTTACTTATTGTCTCATGTTCACCTTTACTTGTTTCATGTTCACCTTTACTTGTTTCATGTTCACCTTTACTTATTGTCTCATGTTCACCTTTACTTATTGCCTCTTGTTCACCTTTACTTTACTTATTGTCTCATATTCACCTTTACTTATTGCCTCTTGTTCACCTTTACTTTACTTATTGTCTCATGTTCACCTTTACTTTACTTATTGTCTCATGTTCACCTTTACTTATTAGTCTCAGAGATATATTTACACTCAAGATATTCCCAAACATGCTCTGTTTCCACCCGCCCCCTGCCCTTTGTCAACAGCCAGCGAAGAGCCATATTGCTAATCATGTCACCTTCTATTTTATTTAACGTTCTCCTGGTCTTCCCTCTCAGAGTTGAGATTCGTCCAGAAGCCTTGCCGAACCCCCAACCACTTTCTCCTAGTGCTAGGATATGCCTCAAGCATATAAATGTTGTTTCCTTTGTGAACCCGCATTCTATATGCGCTCCAACTTTTCAAGCTGGTTCGTTGATACTGTCAGTAGCCCAAAACCGTACCCAATGACTTAACTTAGTTGCAAATCATTTACAGGACGTTGCAGTCCACACCTGTAGTTTTTGCTATTGTGATCTCGTGGCAAGTTTGCATTAAGTAATTTGCCATTGCCTTCTGAACGATTCTTTCGTTAACAAACCCAACACAACACGGTCTGCTGCCAAATCGACTTAAATGATTACCTGCCAAAAGAGAATGTATATCATCCTCTGCTCTACCCCGGTAGCTGTCATCGCTCACGTCTAGCCTTCGCCACCAAAGCTTCCACATGAGCTTTAAAAGACATACATCTGCCGAAGGTGATTCCAGCGTAACTCAATTCTCTCTCTCTCTCTCTCTCTCTCTCTCTCTCTCTCTCTCTCTCTCTCTCTCTCTCTCTCTCTCTCTCTCTCTCTCTCTCTCTCTCTCTCTCTGCTAATAACGACCAGACAAAAACTACAGATCCTAGCCATAACTGGGGCACCGCTCGATCTCCACGTGGACATGTTACCTATAGTTAATGTAAATGACCACAAAACATTAGGTCTTTTAATTGACAGACATCTAAACTGGAACTCTCATGTTCATGTCCTCACCAAGAGAATAGCACAAAAAGTTTACCAACTTACTAAAATTCAGCACTTCTTGGATGAAAGCACACGAAAAATATTCTATGCATGCTATATCCAATCACCTCTCGACTATTGTTCAACAGTCTGGGATGGGTGCCCTAAATCTAATATGAAACGACTGTGTTCGCTTCACAACCGCGCTATACGTCTAGTTTCTAGCATAAAGCACGTTGAAAGTAATAAATTATACAGCCATCTAAGACTTCTACCATTTCATTTTTAACAAAGCCAAATTAGTGAATAAAATTATATCTGAAAATACCCCAGAGTATCATCTACCGTTAATTCAATCTAATGCAATGAACAGTAAGCGCTTAAATTTATTACAGGTTCCGAAGCCTAGATTGGACTTATACAAAACTTGTTTCGCATATTCTGGCGCTCACTTGTGGAATAGCCTTCCACCAGATCTGAAAACTCCAATGAGTCCCTATACATTCAACCGAAAACTCTTTCAATACTTACTTCATACCGACTATATGCCTCCATAAGTCACCTATTGGTATCATTTTTTTACTATCATTTTTCACTGTGTGAGAGAGTTAATGAGAAAGAGTGTGAGTGAGAGAGTGAGTATGAGACAGAAAGTGGGAGAGTATGTATGCGCGTGTGCCTGCGAGAGTGAAAGAGTAATTGAATGTCTGTGTACACGTACATGTGAGAGATTGAGTGAGAGAATGAGTTAGTGTGAGAGAGAGGTTGTGTTGTGTGTTTACCTATCTGTGTTAGAAAGTGAATGAGTGAGTGTGAGTTAGAGAGCCGCCGGGTGAGTGGGAGAGTGAGGGAGAATTTGTGAGTATGTGTGTGTGAGTGAGTGTGCAAGAGAGAGCGACAGTGGGTGAGTGAGAGAGTGCATGAGAAGTTAATGAGAGAGAGAGAGAGAGAGAGTGTGTGTGTGTGTGTCTGTGTACTATTCTGTGCGAGTAAGAGCGTGAGTTAGTGTGGTTTAGAGAGTAAATGAGTGAGTGAGAGGGTGAGATTATGTGAGGCAGCATGTATGTGTGAGTAAGTGTGTGGGTGGATGGGTGTGTATGTGTGTCCATATGTGTGTATACGTGTGTTCATGTGGGTGTATGTGTGTGCACGTCTAAATGTGCGTATGGGTGTGTATGTGTAAATGTGTGCTTGTGTGTGTAAGTATGTTTATATGTGTGTTTATGTGTGCATACATGCGTGACTGTTTATATGCATGTGCGTGTGCATATGTGTGTATGTATATATATGTATGTTCGTATATGTATGTGCATGTTTGTGTGTATGTGTGCATGCATGCAGTGTATGCGAGGGAGTGTATATGGGTGTGGATGTGTGCGTGGGTATATGTGTGTATTTGCGTGTGTATGCTCGTGTGTGTATGTGTATATGCTTTTGTGTGTATGCGAGGGAGTGTGTATTTGATAGCGAGAGGGTGTGTGCCTGTCTGTGTGTGATAAATGGAAATGTGGTTGGGGGATGTGTGTTTGGGGTGTGTGGGTGGGTGAGTGTTGGTAGGTTATGAGATGGGTGGAGGATGTTTGGGTGGGTATGGGATGGGTGTGTGGGTGGGTCAGAGATGTGGGTAAGGAGATGATGTATGTGGGGGTGTGTTTGGGATGTGTTGGTTGGGGAATGCGTGGATCGATGGGGTCATGTATGTGCCTGTGGGTATGTGTGTGGGTGGATGGTGGATGTGTGTTTGGGGGACACGTGGATGGATAGGAGATGGGTGGGTGGGGGATTTGCCTCATAACATGGTAACATGCATTGTTTATGCTTGCAACATTCATTTGACAATGTTTTTTTTCCTATGTGAATGTACTATGCACTGATGAACGAAAGATGAGTGATTGAAAGGGCCGAATATAAGCCCAATTTGTTACCCTTCGAAATTAAAGTTTGTTCTCTCTCTCTCTCTCTCTCTCTCTCTCTCTCTCTCTCTCTCTCTCTCTCTCTCTCTCTCTCTCTCTCTCTCTCTCTCTCTCTCTCTCTCTCTCTCTCTCTCTCTCTCTTCTGAGAGGACATGCATTCAATGCAATACATGGAATATCTACCTTCACTATTCGGTTATCCAGGGAATACGACACAACCGATGCCCTATCTGGATTTATTACGACCTCTGAATCCACGCATGACACTGCCACCTTATCGACTTTAAGTCTTCAGTCATTCTTTCCCTCTCACTTCACTGTCTGTACACCAGCACATCATCTGCGAATGTCAATTCTTGATGCCTCAATTGCCGCGACTTTGCGTGTGTATACATTAAAGAGCACTGGGGACATGGCAGATCGCTGTGGCAGCCCAGGTGTAATAGTATGGTGGTCAGAAGTCCATGAGCCCATGCGAAGTGAGATGTTACGCTCATAAAGTACTGCCGCAATCCAGGGGCAGATCTCCATGTCCAAAATAGTGTATATCAAACGATCATATTGTACGCATCTTGCAGGTCAAGTGCCACCATCTCTTGTTTATTCTGGAAGCCCTCGTAGACATCCAAGGCAAATGTTGCCGCATTGGCCCAGGTTTCCTCCCAAGGCTGGTAACTTCCAAGCCTTTCGGTGAGCAGTTTACATCTATCCAAGTGGTTCTGAAGCTTGCATGCTCCTATCGTCTCGAGTACTTTGCCAAAGGTGGTTTGCAAGGTGATAATTATATATTCATTTAGTTTTAAGTGACTTTGTCTGGCTTTGGGAGTGGGACAAGGTAGTTGTGCAACCAATCCTAGGGTTTTTCGGCCGTTTTCATGCTAAGGTTTAAACAAACTAAACCATCTCTTCCAAGTCACCATCGTTCATGTTCTTCCCAGGGGGTACCCAAGCCCAAACGGGTTTGGTGCTGTCATTAGTTCTCTCTAACTCGCGTATAATACCATCTATATGTATCATGTCTTCATAGTAATCATTCCGAGTGGCCCGTGAGAGGGCCTCTCTGACCGCATCCCTAATAGCCCTGTCCTGCTGGTCAGACTGTTTTAGAAATCGTGCAAGAAATGCCTCCCCCTTGTCCTTGTCTATTGTCATAGATGGGTTGTTGTCATCATATACTATACTATGTGTCAGAGAAGTGTGTATGCTCGAAAACATTGGGAGAGGAGAAAGGCCAAAATGCCAGAGGAAATGTCAGATCTGAGCAGGGTCATAATAACACTGGATCGGGAGTGTAGGAGTTATTCAGCACACAGCTCTGAATGTAATCATCTACACGGATGGCTCTGTGCTAAGAGGCAAAGTAAGTGTTTGCGGGTTCATAGAGAAGATTAATAGAGTGTACAGGGCTGACACATGATACCACATATAATTTGAAAATAAAGATGGAGGCAGTCACTGCGGCATTCCCATGTCGTGATTTTACAGGACTCGCAGAGCATGCTGAGTAGGGCGAAGTAGGGCATGCTTTGTGAAAAGTGACACGCTTCAATTTAAGAAAAAAAAAATAGAATGATGTCCTTTGGATCTGTTCCCCAGACTGTGCTGGTGTGTTAGGGAACTAGCAGGTGGACACATTGGCTGGATATGCATCTCTTTGTGGGGTATTGGTGCAGGATAAGGCAAGTGTGTGTGTGTGGGGGGGGGGGGGGGGGTCTTTAGGATCGTGTGTGCAGTATTTGAAGAACACCATCATTGCCTGTAGAGTATTTTGTAGTAGAGAGTGAAAAGAGGTTCTGGCCGACATTAAGTTCTCGGAGGAAAGACATATGATCAGGTTGCAAGTGGTAACAATAGTATTGGGACAATCGCTGGGTGTTGAAGATGGGGGAATAAAGCATATGGGATTGTCCCGTGTACTATGATGTCGGTTCTTAACTCAATTTAATACATGATTGTCTAGTTACCCGTGAGAATCGTCATCAATGCTCTCCGAACAGATCCATGGGTACCCCTAACCATTCCTGCCAGCGTATAATGACTGGTCACACCAGTTCTGTATTAACGAAATGACTAGAGCTCTTGACAACATGTCCACATTCTTACTCTTAACGCGCGCGCACACACACACACACACACACACACACACACACACACACACACACACACACGGCTACAGTACATGCTGTTTATATTCTGGGAACATTAATAAACGTGCTATAGAAGTAAACAAAGACCAACATGTTTGCTTTTTTGACAACACAAAGGTTTTCGATAAAGTAATCGATTGACCGATGTTAGTCGCGGCGATCGGGAAAACTTTGAGCTATATTCTACAATGGGTGACGTGCTATTCTAGTATGATTATTTGGTCACGCCTGGCATGAGCCGTGTGGTCAAGTAGTTACACGCCCGCCTCACACGCCAGTCAGGGACTGGGTCCAGTCAGGGATATGCACTACTGACGACCACAAACAAGCGCGAAACTCAAGTCTAGTACCTCCAATCTGAGGTGAACAAGGCCCAAGGTTTGTATCGGAATACGATCAGCGTTGCCAGTAGTGGGTTGTGCTCAATATTCAAAGTAGGGCATGTCAATATGATAAAGATGTTTGCAAATCTACAAATCTGCTAGAATAACTAGCAGATGTGTACAACAACAGCATAGGGAGTGCTAGCATCAAGGGGGAATGTTTACACGGCTATCTGATTCCCTTGCCGAAGCCTGGCAAAGTGCACACAAAACTTCAGAGATACCGGGTAATAACCATGCAAAATTCAATAGGCAAGCTGTTGGAAAAGTTAATTGCCAGAAAACAATATCAAGCCAGATAGAGAGGCAAGGTTGTTTCCCACCTACCCTTGGAGGGAACCGTCCAAACAGAGAAACCTGGACCAACGCAGCAGTTTTTGCCCATGGTGTCTATGAAGGTTTCCACTCAGGCATTGACACATTTGCTGCGGCGATTTATCGTGAGGATGCGTACTATAGAGTACCGTTGGATTTTCTAATGTTTCAACTGTTTGAACTCAAGATAAGTCCATAACCTCTTTAGTTGGATCGCTGCAGCCCTCTTCCAGCAGAATGTAGTTTTTAGATGTGGCAGTTGGACTTCTGAACCAGCAACAATATATCCTGGCCTGCCACAGGAATCACCATTATTTCCGGTGCTTTTCAGCGCCTACACTGTGAGAATCACCAGCGAGCAGATCACTGGACCGGAGAGGCATAGTCATATGCCGGCTATACGTTAGTGTATCGTCACAGTAAGGAGAGAGATCGGGTTGCTATGGAACTACAAACAGAACTAAATCGCATAAGCACTTGGTATGTGGAATCCTGGGGCAATGGTCAATCCAATGAAGGCAGCAGTGACATGGTTCTCTTTGAATAACCATATTGTCAACACTCCAACCACTGTAAATCTGTGTTCAGAGACTGTGGAAAGAACGTAGGCAATGAATTACCTGGGAACACGTTTTGATTGAAGCCTTGCTTACAATGAACACATAGACCAGGTGATAACAAAGGCCAAGCTGGGTTTGGCTGCGATGCGGGTGATGGCGGCAGCAAACTGTGAGCAGCGCCATCTATGTCTCATATACAAGGGTCTGGTCATGTCTATTTTTGAGTATGAGATGGCGATCCTGATTCTTAGCCTGTAAGCAGATGGAAAGGATACAGAACAAAGCTAAGCGTATTATTCTGGATGTACAAGAGATACATCATGCAAGGCGATGCGCTATCTTCTTGATTTTCCAACCATTGGGGACAGATTACAAATTTGCAGAGTACTTTCCTACCTCAGAGTCAATTCAAACACACAACATCCGCTGGATAGTGAAATTAAGAAGGTAAAGTGCGGCAGATTAGAAATAGGAAGGTCGTGGATGGGTCAAACTGAAGACGTCTGTGGGGGAAGCAGATAGAAGGGCGTGTCTGACTATTAATATTTTTTTTCATTGATTTTGTGGAGTGGTTAATAGAATGCCATACCATCATATTATCAGAGAAAATAGGTATGTGGAAGGACATGAATATAGAATATATTTATGAAATGACTAAGAATAACTGTGAATATCGCCACATGTCAAAAGAGTAAAAAACCGAATAGACTGAAAATGGCTACACCATTTTCAAAAACAAGGGGGGGGGGGCATATTGCCATGTACCGATATGAGGAAGACAGCGGTAAACTGGTGTACTAAGATTAGGTTTACCGTAGAAGAGGAATTGTCATAGTGAGAGCAGTTCACGCGATCACCATGAACTAACAAGCATGAATAAGTCAAGGAAAGTTAGTGCGGAACTCATGATGATGCTGAATGGCAAAGGGAAACTACTCAATTAAATTGTATATCACGTGACAATATTTGGGTAGTCCACGGGAAAGCTGGACGCAGTTAGTCAGGCCAGGGTCTTGGTTGAAGAAGGACGTGAAACGGAGTTGAAGCCAAGCAAGATTATTCGGCATTACTCCAGTATTGTAATGATGCTTCAGCCAGAAGCGAAAGTGTTTCATACAGTTGTGTGGCTGATTGAATAGCCATTCAAAGTCTGTTTACAGTGCACCGCGTTGACGGCGTTTCAGCAATGCCACACGCCAGACGTCAAGGGCAGATGACCGTAAGTGTGACCTTAGCGTAGTCAGCAATTGTGTTAGAACTGTGCAAAGGAGACGAGTGTCTCGCACTAAAGCTGTGAACATTGATTATGTACTTTATATACTTATCACATGCCATCCCGCACCATTTGGGAATGTTTGAAGTTATTTACTGTGATAATCGTCAACAACAACAAATATTATTAACACTCATGATCCTGAAAAGTGCTTTCAGTTTCAACAGCAACTTGAAGACGCTTTCACTGATACACCAGAAAATTGTACAGTAAATGAAAAGTGGGGTCAAATTAAGGAAACTCTTTATAAAACTGCCGTAGGGGTTTACGGCACTGTGGATCATAAGAGGCAGGACTGGTTTGCGGCCAACAGCGAGACTCTGCAGCCCTTGATTGATAGGAAGAAGAAAGCTCTCTTAAGAAACAAGGAAAGACCAACGCGTAACACTCTGAGTGAGCTAAGGCAAGCTAGGAAGGATGTGCAAAAGGCTGCCAGGCAGTGTGCAAATGATTATTGGATCAAGTCATGTGAGTCCATTCAAATCGCAAGTGATAAGGGAGACATAAGAATCATGTATGAAGGAATAAAGAAAGCCTGTGGTCCAGTGATCAAAAGAAGTGCACCATTGAAAACCTTGACTGGAGAAATCATCACTGACAAGAAACGGCAGATGGACAGATGGGTAGAGCACTATTTGGAGCTTTACTCAAGTGAGGCCAAACTAGCGGATGATGCCCTCAACGCCATAGAGGCTCTACCAACTCTTGACCACCTGGACACACTTCCCACCATAACAGAAGTTAAGTGTGCTATAAATGAACTTGCATCTGGCAAGGCTCCAGGTAAGGATGGGATTCCAATAGAGGTTATCAGGAGTGGGCAAGACACACTCACTATACAGATCCACCAGCTAATAGAGCTATGCTGGCGTGAAGGACAAGTCCCACAGGATTTCAAAGATTCAAGCATCATAACACTGTACAAGAACAAGGGCGATCGGAGCGACTGCAACAACTATAGGGGTATCTCACTTCTGTGTATTGTTGGAAAAGTATTTGCCAGAATTGTTCTGCGCAGAATTCAAGTCCTAGGAGATCAAGTCTACCCCGAATCACAGTGTGGCTTTCGACAGAACCGGTCTACCACTGATATGATATTCTCATTGCGACAAATGCAAGAAAAATGCCGTGAACAGAATCAACCACTGTTTATTGCCTTCATCGACCTCACAAAGGCATTTGATTTGGTCAGTCGTGAGGGTCTGTTCAAGGCACTAAAGAAGATTGGCTGCCCACCAACTCTTCTGTCCATTGTGGAATCGTTCCACACAGGCATGAAGGGTATAATCAAGTTTGATGGTGCAACTTCTGAAGAATTTGAAATCAAGAGTGGAGTTAAGCAAGGTTGTGTACTAGCTCCCACCCTCTTTGGAATATACTTTTCACTTCTACTGAAATATGCATTTCGTGATCAGGATGGTGGTATATACATTCACTCACGCTCAGATGGCGGCCTCTACAATGCTCAGAGATTGAAGGCTAAGACCAAAATTAGGAGGGTACTGATCAGAGAGTTGCTTTTTGCAGATGATGCTGCAGTTACGACCCACTCTGAGGAAGAATTGCAATGTCTACTATCTGCATTCTCCAATGCGTGTTCTGAATTTGGTTTAACAATTAGCAAAAAGAAGACACAGATTATGTCACAAGGTGCACATGGGGTACCATCAATCTTTATTGACGACGCCGAACTAGAGATAGTAGACCATTTTACATATCTAGGATCAGTGGTTAATAGCAAATTATCCCTAGATCAGGAAATCAACATCCGGATTGGTAAGGCAGCAACAACAATGAACAGGTTAAGAAAAAGAGTCTGGGAGAACAGGAAGCTTACTGCCAAAACAAAAGTCCTTGTCTATCAAGCCTGTGTCCTTAGTACTCTTCTCTATGGCAGTGAAACCTGGACAACTTACTCACACCAAGAGAACAATTTAAACAGCTTTCATATGCGGTGTTTGCGAAGAATTCTTGGTATTAAGTGGCAAGACAAAATCACAAATACTGAAGTATTGGAAAGATCAGGTTGTGTAACAGTTTATTCCATGCTCAGTCTTCGTAGACTTAGATGGATAGGACATCTTAGGAGGATGGATGATGGTAGAATACCAAAGGATATCTTTTTTGGTGAATTACAGATGGGTAAGAGATCTCAGGGTCGGCCTTTACTACGATACAAAGATGTGTGTAAGCGGGACATGATTGATACAGGCATTGATAATGCACATTGGGAGCAAGTCGCCGCTGAACGTGTTGCATGGAGGGCAAATATCAGAAATGGAATAAAGTCAAAGGAGAAAATTATTGCAGAAAAGTCACACACCAAGCGTTTGAGACGTAAGATGGTGCATGATGGTGGAAATGACCACGTGTTCAGATGCACCCACTGTGAACGGACATTTACAGCGCAAATTGGCCTTATCAGTCACACTCGCTACCGCCATAGTTAAAAGTTATTATGCCTTTTTAAAGCACAAACTATCGTCTGTCAAGACGGCAAGGTGCCAATGAATGAATCGTCAACAATAAATATTGAAGAATGTCAAGGACATCAGGTTGTTCAGTGTTCTATATGCTATGAATGTTCCTGCTAAAGTCTGTCATTGAAGCTGAACAAACGAGCCAATAATCAGCTTCTTGGCACTTAGCAAAAGCTAATGGTCAATGTTTGGTGCAGGAGAGCCAGGCATATGATACCACAACATCTAGCTTAAGAATGGAAGTGGAGGTGGTCAGTGCAGCTTTCTGCTGGATGGAGAATACAATACACACAACATACACACACACATCGTCATTGTAACTGACTCAGAAAGCATGCTGAGTAGGGTGAGGACAGGTAAGCTTTGTGCAGAGTGGCTTGCTTCGCTTAGGAAGTCACAGGTGACGAGCATCATCTGGATCAGATTGGCTGGCTCTGCAAAACTCGGTGGAGTATTGATGCATGATAAGGCAGACGTGGTTGCGGCCTTGTGGGAGCACGTGCACACCTCGGAGGAGCAAATAGATCACTATGGTCTGGCAATAATGCGACATCGAGGGGTGACGAGGGGATCTGGCCGATGATCGACGCTCAGAGGAAAGACGAGACGGACACATAATCAGATTGCTACTGGTACTATTAGTGATGGAACTCTTTGCTGGCTGCTGGGGATGGGGACGGAGCACTTAGGGGAATGCCCCGAATGCTGTGATGTCGGTTACTAAATCAATCAATCAACCAATCAATCAATCTCTCAGTGGCAAGTTGGGTATTCACCGTTGTCGATTAGCGTTTACAGATAATCATATTATCTCAATAGCTCCACTCATCAGGATCAACCGTCAGAAGAATGTCCGACCGTAAGCTTTGGAATAACAGTTATGTTTCAGCATTGTGAGTTGTTATGTTATGTCGAACAACTTCACTCAATATTGGCATTGGACATTCCATTCAGTCACTGAGCATTCCCGTGCGTTCCTAGCCCTCTGATGAAATAACCAGACTATGTACATTTTTTAAATTTTTACTCAATACAAGTTAAAATATAATATTAAATTAATTACTAAATATTTGGTCACAAGACATTCCCCTTGTTCAAGTTCTATAATTGTAATCCTTTCTACCAATGACGTATTGAGAAAGCTAACCTCACACCAAGCCTCCTAGATTGTGACATGTCCTACAGCACTGTGAAGTCACACAGAATGTCAAGTATAACAAACATATGTTACTATCCTTGCTTTCATTCATACACAGTTATCATCATTATCCAGTGCCTTGCCGGCTGGTGTGGGCGATCATGCCTCTCCACAAATTACGATCTCCGATGTCATGGATGAGTTTGTGTGTCGACTCCCTACCGTGCCATGACACAAGACTGTCAATAATCTTTTTTACGCTGTCTTCCTCTATCTCTCTTTCCACCAATCTTTCCGGTTGTCACATGTTCCAGTTTTTGTCTTCTCATAACGTTTCCAAAAGACGTTAACTGCCTCTGTTTGATGTTTGTGATAAGTTGTCTTTGCGACTCAGTTCCTTTGAAACGTCCTGATTGCTCTTTTTTTGGCTGTCCAATAAATTTTCAGCATTCTTCTATAAAATCGCACCTCCAAAGCTTACAGGGGTGTTTTTGCCCGTTTATTAATTGCCCAGGATTCGCAGCATAATTTTCAAAAACTTCAAAATTCGCAGTTCATTACCTGAATTATATCAAACACATGTTACCCTCCTTGCTTTTATTCATACAGTATGGATGTGAATTATATCAAACACTACATGTTACTATCTATCACCTTGTTATTTCAGACTATATGAAACATTGAAACAGGACAGTCTGTTATCCAGTGAAAGCATCAAAATGTTCAAGTTAAACATTACACTAAGCCCCCCCCCCCCCCCCGCCCCCCCCCCCCCCCCCCCGAGGTAATTGAAATTAGTCTGAAAAAGTCTGAAAAACAAAGTGCAATATGTAATCTAAAAGGAAAAGAAAAACTATTTGAAGAACTTAATAAAACCATTACTAAAGAAATATGGAAAGCAATTAACACCTTGACAAACAAACACAATTCCTCACAATCATTACCATCAAATTAGGTTACATGTGATCAATTCAGTAGTTTCTTTCAATCTGACAGAAACCAGTTGAAGACTGCAATACCAGATTCTTCTCATATCTTTATTGTCATCAGTTTGTGAAAATAAATGCTATAGAGACATTCCCTGCAACATACCGCTAATAACGATCACTGAAGTATTTACTCATCTCATTAAGCTAAAAAATAATAACTCATCAGGACTAGATGGAATTAGTTAATTGGAATCTTGCTATACTGCAACAGTGATCTGCAGGCCACTATCTTGTATATATAATTAGTGTCTCACCAAAGGTCACTTCCCATCAGTTTAAAATTGCTAAAGTGTATCCTCATTTAAAAGCTGGTTCATTAGGCAATGGTCTCATAGGCCAATTCCCATATTATCATCACTATCCTAACCGCCAGAAAAGCACATTCACAAAACAACACTAAAAACTTAGTTTGCTAAAGACTAATAGTTGACAGTCAGTCAGGGTTTTGGACAAAATATTCTTGTGATACAGCCCTAACAAACATAATAGAAAACTGGCATGATAATACCACAATACTCTATGTGGAACAGTGTTTATAGACTTTAGAAAAGCATTCAATATGATAGATCATACTATTTTAATTAAAAAACTAGAAACAATGAAAGTAATCTTTAATATAGTAACACTGATAAAATCCTTTTTATTAAACAGAAAACAAGTAGTATCACACAATAAATCATTATCTCAAACCATTACCATTAATATTGGATTACCTTAGGGGTCTATACTTGGCCCTCTGTTATTTGCCATTTATATAAATGATCTTCCCTTATATCTTTCGTTGTCCTGTGATCTATTTGCAGATGACTACACAGTATATACAAACGCTATTAAATATAATGTGCTAGAATCGTCCTTTCCTGAAACTCAAGCCAGACGACATACTCCCGTCACATCAAGTACCAATAGGACAGAAGTTTGCAGACCACTCATTACCACTGCACCTGAAATCCAAGCCAGACGGGACACTACCACAACACCAAGTCCGTTAAATACGTCGTCTTTCACACAGGAGGGTAATAATTACGAAGATATGATTCCTATTCTCCCCAGAAAGGATCCGACTCTCAGCAACAACGACGTGCCAGCACAACCTCCTGTTAGCCACCAACCAGAGGCTCTAGTTGGTAGTCATTACATACCCATGAGACATCATCAGTACCCATTTAATTGTAATCCAGAATGGTTGCACCTCACACGGTATAGCCCAGCTACACTTCGTCAAGCACTTATAATGTCGCTATACCAACAACCAACACAACCTGGTATTTACTAGCAACTTAGGACAAAGCTACACCAGATCTCGGTACAAGAAAGAGCCTCTCCTTAAACGTTTATCTGCATATTTGGTTATAACTTGATCTAGTAACGTATTAGGTTATAAGTTATTACAAACATTGACTGGTTTTGACTTTATATTAATTGATAGTACTTAGCTGTATAGCTTTTATAATAATTCTAATTGTGTTTTCACGGTGAGTGAGGGGGTCTTCACTGCTCTTCCTTACGGATCTGTGTACGTATTTTTATATATTTACAGAGATATTACTGTTTCTCTGTACTTTAGAGTGTGTTTTTGTAATAAGGGACGTAAGTTGTATTCACTTTGTGTGTGTGTGTTTGCTTTTAAACTTGTGATTACGCATTGTTGAAATGTCTAATAAGTACGAACACTGGCTCAGGAATAATGGGCTCAGAATCGGGCATGTAAACATATGCCATCTATTAGGGAAGCTGCCCGAACTATCACTTATACTTAATCAAAATTTTCACATGTTTGGCGTTAGCGAAAGTCGATTAAATGGCAACATCTCAGATGATGACATCGCTATCAGAGGTTTTAAAACCATTAGAAGAGATCCCTATCAGAAACAAGAGACGGGTATTGCAGTTTATATTTCCAACTCGCTTAACGCCCACCGCAGACTAGACTTTGAAACCTGTGAGATTGAGTGTGTATGGATAGAGGTTAAACTTCAAAATTGCATACCGCTAGTAGTTGGCTATCTTTATCGAAACCCCAGTGCAGGAAATATCTGGTATGAAAAATTCACCACTATGATGGATGTAGTCTTTAGTAATGCTAGGGAAATAATATTGCTAGGTGACTTCAACATAGACGCTAACAAATCAAACAAAACATGGGAAAACATAATAGAGTCATATAATTTCCAACAGTTAGTCAAACAAGCCACTAGAATCACTAAATCATCTGCAACACTTATAGATCATATTTATACTACGTGTGCTGATAACATCACAGAATGTAGTGTACCTATCAATGCAATGAGCGATCACTATCCAGTATGTTGCACGTGGTCGAAAAGGGGCACCAAAACTCCCAAACACAAACATATAAGCATAAAATATAGAAATTACAAAAATTTCAATCGAGACGTCTTCTTACAAGATTTGGTCAACTCATCTCTAGATTATGTTTACCAGCTTCCTGACCCAGACGATGCTCTGGACCACTGGCTAAAGACCTTTCTAAGTATATTTGATAAACATGTTCCATTTAAGGAAGTTCGTGTTAAACATCACACAAAGCCCCCGTGGATCACACAGGAGGTAGTTGAACTTATGAGAGATCGCGACAGGGCTCACAAAAATAGAGATCTAACTATGTACCGTAGTCTGAGAAACAAAGTTCAATATGTTATTCGGAAGGAAAAGAAAAACTATTTTAAGAACATAGTAATAGATAAAACCAACACTAAAGATATATGGAAAGCAATTAATACCTTGACAAACAAACACAAATCATCACAATCATTACCATCAAATCAGGTTACATGTGATCAATTCAGTAGATACTTTCAGTCCGACATAAACCAACTGAAGGCTGCAATACCAGATGCGCCTCATGACATATCTTTATTATCATCATTCTGTGAGAACAAATGCTATGGACACATTTCCTCCAACATACCGCTAATGACGACAACTGAAGTATTTACTCATCTCCGTAATCTAAAAAACAATAACTCATCAGGACTAGATGGAATTAGTAGTCGGATCCTTCGCCATGCTGCACCGGCGATCTGCGAGTCACTAACTTTTATATATAATCAATGTCTAACCAGAGGTCACTTCCCATCAGCCTTTAAAATCGCTAAAGTGTATCCTCGTTTAAAAGCTGGTCCTCTAGACGATCGTCTCATGAGTAATTATAGACCAATTTCCATATTATCCTCATTATCCAAACCGCTAGAAAAGCACATCCACAAAACAACACTAGATCACTTAGTTCGCCATAAATTGATAGTTGACAGTCAGTCAGGATTTCGGCCAAAATATTCTTGCCATACGGCACTAACAAACATGATAGAAAACTGGCATCAAAATATTAACAACAATACTCTATGTGGAGCGGTGTTTATAGACTTTAGGAAAGCATTCGATATGATAGATCATACTATTCTAATTAAAAAACTAAAAACAATGAAAGTAAGTTTTAATATAGTGACATTAATAAAATCATTCTTATTAGACAGAAAGCAAGTAGTATCACACAATAAAGTTTTATCTCAAGCCATTACCACTAATATTGGAGTACCTCAGGGGTCTATTCTTGGCCCTCTATTATTTACCATTTATATAAATGATCTTCCATTAAATCTGTCGTCGTCCTGCGATCTATTTGCTGATGACTGCACAGTATATACAAACGCTGTTGATCGTAATGTGCTAGAATTATCCTTGCAACAGGAAATAAATAGTGTAGTTAACTGGAGTCATGCAAACCGCATGCAAATTAACATTACTAAAACAAAGTCTATGTTAATAGGAACCAGGCAAAGACTTCACACTCTAAACTCGCAGAGAACTCTTCAGCTGCACATTGGCAGCACGCCTGTAGAAAGTGTCACCGAGCACAAGACACTGGGTGTTATCATAGATCAAAATCTAACTTTTAACTCACATGTTCATGCTCTAGTTAAACAAATAGCCAAAAAAGTATACCAACTTGCCAAAATTAAAAATTTCCTTGACGAAAACACAAGAAAGATATTCTATACTTCTCATATACAAACACATATTGATTACTGCTCCACAGTCTGGGATGGATGCTCCAAATCAATAACAAGACGCCTATATTCACTCCAGAAAAGGGCAGTGCGTTTAATTAATGGTGAAAAGCTTACCGACAATTCTAACCTATATAAACGTCTCCGGTTACTGCCACTCCACAAGCGCCTGCTTTTTAATAAGACCAAACTAATTCACAAAATCATATTTCAAAATGCTCCAAGCTACCTTTGGCCATTGTTTAAATATAACGCTAGACATAGCGAACGACTAAATATACTTCATGTCCCTAAACCTAGGATAGACTTATATAAAACAAGCTTAGCATACTCTGCCGCTCAGTTGTGGAACAATCTTCCACAAGAAATCAAAGACACCACCAATCATGATACATACATTCGCAACCTGTTTGAACACTACCTTAGTACAGACTACATGCCCCCACAACAAACAACACAAAAAAGACAATAATGGTGACATATCTCAAACGACAACTAGCCAAAAAACATTCCCTTATGTATGGCACGTTACACCCTCCTTAGGTATTTATAATGCCCATGTTAAACACTGCCTCAGTGAGTCATTTGTTATTGATTATTTTTCATGCGTTTTAATGTTCTTTTGTTGTCAAAAGTTGCTTCATAAGTGATGTTGAATGAAAGAATGTATGAGAGGAAATAGAGAAGAAGGGCAGAATGTCAGACGGGCCTGCGTGCCCAATTCTTAACCCTTTGAAAATAAAGACTTATTATTATTATTATTATTATTATAAAGACTTGCAGCAGGAATTAAAGTGTAGTTAACTGGAGTTATGCAAACCGCATGCAAATTAGCATTTCTAAAACAAAATCTATGTTAATAGCAACCAGGCAAAGACTTCACACTCTAAACTTACAGAGAACTCTTCAGCCGCACATTGATAGCACACCTGTAGAAAGTATAACTGAGCAGAAGTCATTGGGTCTTATCATAGATCAAAATCTAACCTTTTACACCCATGCTAAAGCTCTCATTAAACAAATAGCCAAAAAAAGGTATACCAACTTGCCCAAATTAACAATTCCCTTGATAAAACACAAGATGCCTCTATACTTCCCACACATATTACTATTGCTCCACAATCTGGGATGGATGCTGCAAATCAATAACAAAACACCTTTATTCACTCCAGAAAAGGGCAGTGTGTTTAAGTAATGGTAAAATCTTACCGACAATTCTAAGCGACATGAATGTCTTCAGTTACTGCCACTCCACACACACTTACTTTTTAATAAGGCCAAACTAATTCACAAAATTCTACTTCAAAATGCTTCAAGCTACCTTTGGTTACTGTTTAAATATAACGCAAGACATAGCGAACGACTAAACATACTGTATGTCCCTAAACCTAAGATAGACTTATACAAAACAAGCTCTGCCGCTCAGTTGTGGAACAATCTTCGACAAGAAATCAAAGACACCACCACTTCCTACACATATAGTTGCAACCTGTGTGAATACTATCTCAGTACTGACTACATGCCCCCCCCCCCCCCCTTCAAAAAAAAAAAAAAAAATAAAAGTATCTCAAACAACAACTAGCTAATAATAATTTCCATATGCATGGTAAGTCACACCTTCTTTAGGTATTTAAATGGCCATGTTAAAAATTGCCTTAGTGAGTCGTGTTATTGATTATTTTCCATGCATTTGAATGCATATTATTCTTCTGTTATCTAAGATTAGCTTTATAAAGTAATGTATTAATGAAATATCATATGAGATAAAAGAGAGAAGAAGGGCAGAATGTCAGATGGGCCTGCGTGTCAAATTTTTAACCCTTTGAAAATAAAGTTTGTTTGTTCGTTCATTCAATGTTGTTGTTTGTCCATCAAGAATGATGATGACCATTCATTTCATCCAGTGGGGTTGCAGCTCACCGTGACAAAAATTGTTTAGGGAGCCTGTGATCTGGCATGCGAGACAAGTGACCAGCCCAGCAAATCTGATACTTCATTAGTAGATTGTGGATACTAGGACTTCAGTGTCTGGAATCTTGTCTTGCCATTTAATCATTTAATCTTCAAAAGCTTCCTAAGGCAGACTGCGTGGAAGTGGTTTAATTTCCTATCATGTCGCTGGTAAACGGTTCAGGTGTCACAAGCATATAGCAGTGTTTATATATATATCGTTCCATGTATATCCTATCAAGTGCCAGTGTCTTTTCTTCATCTCTTGGTTCACTGGTGTTTGTCTAGTTCTCTCTAAGAGTTCCACGCTGGTGTTTGTCTAGTTCTCGCTACAAGTTCCACACTGGTGTTTGCCCAGTTCTCTCTACGAGTTCCACAGTAGTGTTTGTCTAGTTCTCTCCATGAGTTCCACACTGGTGTTTGTCTAGTTCTCTCTATGAGTTCCACACTGGTGTTTGTCTAGTTCTCTCTATGAGTTCCACACTGGTGTTTGTCTAGTCCTCTCTACGAGTTCCACACTGGTGTTTATCTAGTTCTCTCTACGAGTTCCACAGTAGTGTTTGTCTAGTTCTCTCCATGAGTTCCACACTGGTGTTTGTCTAGTTCTCTCTATGAGTTCCACACTGGTGTTTGTCTAGTTCTCTCTATGAGTTCCACACTGGTGTTTGTCTAGTCCTCTCTACGAGTTCCACACTGGTGTTTATCTAGTTCTCTCTACAGAGTTCCACACTGGTGTTTGTCTAGTTCTCTCCATGAGTTCCACACTGGTGTTTGTCTAGCTCTCTCCATGAGCTCCACACTGGTGTTTGTCTAGTTCTCTCCATGAGCTCCACACTGGTGTTTGTCTAGTTCTCTCCATGAGTTCCACACAGGTGTTTGTCTAGTTCTCTCCATGAGTTCCACACTGGTGTTTGTCTAGTTCTCTCCATGAGTTCCACACTGGTGTTTGTCTAGTTCTCTCCATGAGCTCCACACTGGTGTTTGTCTAGTTCTCTCTACGAGTTCCACACTGGTGTTTGTCTAGTTCTCTCCATGAGCTCCACACTGGTGTTTGTCTAGTTCTCTCTACAAGTTCCACACTGGTGTTTGTCTAGTTCTCTCCATGAGCTCCACACTGGTGTTTGTCTAGTTCTCTCCATGAGCTTCACACTGGTGTTTGTCTAGTTCTCTCCACGAATTCCACACTGGTATTTGTCTTGTTCTCTCCATGAGTTCCACACTGGTGTTTGTCTAGTTCTCTCTCTGAATTCCACATTGGTGATTCTGTCATTCCATTTGATTCCTTCTATTTTGCGTAGTCACCAATTAGTGAATGCTTGTCACTTAATTGTAATTGTTTTCATTGTTCTCCACATTTCTAATACATACAGTAGTACTGATTTAACGTTATAATTAAATATTCTAAGATCTGTGCCAAGATGAATTTCTTTCAACTTCCACAAATTTCCCAGTGTTATGAATCCTGACATACCAGCTTCAAAGTCAGGGCTTAGGGGTAGTTGATAGTCTCACAATCCTGACATACCAGCTTCAAAGTCAGGGCTTAGGAGTAGTTGATAGTCTCTCAATCCTGACATACCAGCTACAAAGTCAGGGCTTAAAGGTAATTGATAGTCTCACAATGCTGACATACCAGCTTCAAAGTCTGTGATTAGGGAGTAGATCACTTGGCATTCATGTTCACAATGGTATGAGTGTCAGCCAATCAGAATACAATGGCAAACTGCTGGACATAAAATTGCCTAGAAAATCACAAACATCCAATAAATGTTGGGGTTGACTGGGATGTGCTGTAAAGAACATACAACTAGCTGTATGGATCAAACACACGGAGGATAACTAACAAAATTACTAATAAACTACAAACATTTATTAACTGGTGCCTATAAAGTATCTGCCCTTTGTGAGCTTGAAGAAAAGGATGCACCACAATCATCACATCTGAAAAGCATCTCTCATGTATGCATACTTGTGTGGTGCTTTTGCTTGACAGTACGAGTAAATCATACATCACACTTGTAAGGTTTCTCTCCTGTGTGTATTCTCAGATGCTTCTTCAAATTGTTAGTTAGAACAACATACACCACAATCCTCACATGTGTAAGGTTTCTCTCCTATATGTGATCTTGTGATATTTAAGATTGCAAGCTTCAGAAAATAAATGTTCACAATCATAACATCTGTAATGTTTCTCTCCTGTATGTGTTCATTTATGGAGCTTCAGATTGCCAGCTGTAGTTAAAGATGCACCACAATCATTACATTTTAAGATTTATCTCCTGTATGTGTCCTTTCAGGTTGCCAGGTTGAGTAAAACCTGCAATACAATCATCACAGTTGTAAGATTTCTCTCCTTATACATTCTGTTATGGTATTTAAGATTGGTAGCATTAAAGACATATGCACCATAATCATTACATTTGTAAGGTTTCTCTCCTGTATGTGTTCTCAAGAGGTACACTAAATGGACAGTGTGAGTAAAAGATGCACCACAGTCGTCACATTTGTAAGGTTTCTCTCCTGTTTATGTTCTCTGTGGAGCTTCAGGCTCCAGAAAAAGTAAAAGTGGCACATCAATCATCATATACGTAAGGTTTCTCTCCTGTATGCATTCTCTTAAAGAATTTAAGTATCCCTCACGTACTTTTGATTAACAGTGCGAGTAAATGATGCATCACATTCATAAGGTTTATACCCTATATGTATTCTCATGTGCCACGCCAGGCAGTAAACATAAGTATTTAATGCACCACAATCATTACACTTCTAAGGTTGATCTACTTTGTATGGTCTCTTGTGGTGGTCTAAATACTCAGCTTCAGAAAACAATATACCAAAATCACAGCATTTGTAAGGTTTCTCTCATGTGTATTCTCAGATGTTTCCTCAGACTGCCAGCCTGAGATCACTTTTGTAAGGTTTCTCCCTTGCATGTGTTCTCTTATGGAGCTGCAGAGTGACAACATGAGTAAATGTTGCACCACAATTATCACATTTGTAAGGTTTATCTCCTTTGTGTGTCATTCTGTGACGTTTCAGGTTGCCAGAATGAGTAAAGCAAGCATTACAATCATCATATTTGTAAGGTTTCTCTCCTGTATGTGTTCTCTTGTGGTAATTCAGGCTGCCAGAGTGAGTAAAAGATGCACCACAATCAATACATTTGTAAGGTTTCTCACCTATATGTGTTCTCAAGTGGCACTTTAAATTACCAGTTTGAGTAAAAGATGCACCACAATCATCACATTTGTACGGTTTCTCTCCTGTATGTGTCCTTTTGTGGCGATTCAGACTGCCAGAGTGAGTAAAAGAAGCACCACAATCAATACATTTGTAAGGTTTCTCACCTATATGTGTTCTCAAGTGGCACTTTAAATTACCAGTTTGAGTAAAAGATGCACCACAATCACCACATTTGTAAGGTTTCTCTTCTGTATGTGTTCTTTTGTGGCATTTCAGATTGCCATTCTGAGTAAAAGAAGCACCACAATCAATACATTTGTAAGGTTTCTCTCCAGTATGTGTTCTCTTGTGCCGCTTCAGACTGCGAGATGTAGTTAAAGATGCACCACAATCATCACATTTGTAAGGTTTCTCTCCTGTATGTGTTCTCTTGTGGTGAATCAGATTGCTAGAGTGAGTAAAAGATGCACCACAATCATCACATTTATAAGGTTTCTCTCCTGTATGTGTTCTGTTGTGGTAATTCAGACTGCTAGCTTGAGAAAAAGAAGCACTACAATCAACACATTTGTAAGGCTTCTCTCCAGTATGTGTTCTCTTGTGCTGCTTCAGATTTCTAGAGTGAGTAAAAGATGCAACACAATCATCACATTTGTAAGGTTTCTCTCCTGCATGTGCTCTCAAGTGGTACACTAAAATGATCAGTGTGAGTAAAAGATGCACCACAATCATCACATTTGTAAGGTTTCTCTCCTGCATGTGCTCTCAAGTGGTACACTAAATGGCCAGTAGTGAGTAAAAGATGCACCACAATCATCACATTTGTAAGGTCTGTCTCCAGTATGTGTTGTCTTGTGCAGCTTCAGATTGCAAGCTGTAGCTAAAGATGCACCACAATCATCACTTTTGTAAGGTTTCTCTCTTGTATGTTTTCTCTTGTGGATTTTTAGATTGGCAGAAAGAGTAAAAGATGCACCGCAATCATCACATTTGTAAGGTTTCTCTCCTGCATGTGTTCTCAAGTGGTACACTAACTGGCCAATATGAGTAAAAGATGCACTGCAATCATCACACTTGTAAGATTTCTGTACTGCATTTGTTCTTATCATCTTGTTTAAATATATATGCACAGGCATTTGGATGACAAATTTCAGGACATGTAAGTTGTAAGTTCTTGTTTTATTCTTTGATGAATACAACTGGCTAAATCTATCATGATAATCAAGAGACTTCCCAGAGAGCTGTGTAAATTTCACTGGTGTATCTACATTTTGTAATTCACCAGTCTCATTAGCTACACACTTTAGTTTAGTGTTAATTTCATTGGTAGATGACACACTCTGATATTTTATCACATTCCTCGTGTTTTACTGAAGTTATATAACCATTTTCAATCCCACTATCATGTCTTCAAGGCTGCAGCAACATTCCATGCCTACCATGTTATTGAATCTGTCATGAGTTGTGTAATCAAAGATCACATATGGAAGTTGTTGATTTATAAACTCAAAGTCATTGTCAACAGATGCCAGTCTTCTCTATTCCTGACTGCACTTATGAGAAATAAGTTCACTTCACAACTCTGGCAACAGCTGTGTATATATCTGAAACACACAAGTAGTGAACATTTAGGTAAACATTAGAGTAGTGGGCAACATATAATAAATTGCTTGAATTACAATAAAAAGAACAGTTACTGTAAATGGACAATAGCACGTGATAAGTCACTGCAGGTTTCATCTATCAAATGAACATTATCTCTCTCTCTCTCTCTCTCTCTCTCTCTCTCTCTCTCTCTCTCTCTCTCTATATATATATATATATATAAAAGGGTCGTTCATTTGAAAGCTGTTCCAATGGCTTTATTACAAAAGCATGAAAGAAACATTAACAGGTGTGGTAGAATTAAACAACACATTCATTTTGAATAAATTATGCACCATGGGTTGGTCAGAAGAAGTCACTGTAGGCATTCAGGCAAGCATCCCATTGCATAGGTAGGCAGCGAATGCCGTCGGCAAACCAGGATTCTGGTAGCTCACTGAACCAAATGTTTTCTGCATTCATTACGTCTGCATCTTGTGAAATCATTGCCCCTTGAGAGCTTTTTTTAAGAGGTCCCAACAAATAAAAATCACATGGTGACAAATCAGAACTATAGGCTGGATGTTGCAGAATTTCCCACTTCTTCCAAGCTAATGCTTCCAGCACAATCTTTGCAACATGTGGACATGCATTATCGTGCAACAAAATCACACCACGAGCAAGCATGCCGGGTTGTTTATTCTTGGTGGCTTTTTGCAGCTTGTCTAATGTTTCCAAGTAATGGGTAAAGTTGATGTTGACACCAGGTTCTTTTAAGTCGGCCAACAATAGTCCTTTATGGTAAAAATGTGCTCAGCATAACCTTACCAGCGGAAACCTGTAACTTGAATTTTTTGGCTTTTGGTGATCCAGCAAGTTTCCACTGCATGCTCTCTCTTTTGCTGCTCGGCTCAAAGTGGTGACACCATGATTCAAGTCAATGAATTTCTCCATGAAGAAAGGGTCGCCCTCAACCTCTGGTAAATCCTTTATCGCGGCCTCATATCGTTCTACTAGCTCATAGTCACATGTGTGGCACACATCACACTGTTGCTTCGTTTCTGTGTTGCACATCACACACCCAAATGTGTCCCTACCCTTTTTGAGTAGTTGGGTATGTTTGTAGCAGTACTCACCTTGGCACCTATTCTCACACCGGGTTGAAGTCCCAAGACTCACAAGCCACCTACAGTTCTTCATTTTTAGTTTGAAGCATTACTCTCTAATTGTTTTTCTACGATCATAGCCTCTTTCATTTTGTTGTATGGCTCCTCGAGATGCACTACGAGGGTGTCATGGCATGGTTTACACAACTCCTCGGGTTTATAGAGCTGGCATCACACACTACACACACGGTTTGGTTGCTACCCTTAGCGAATCGTCACAGATGCTTGTGGCAGAACCAACCTCGGCACGTCTTCCCACACCTAGCCCCATAACTAATGAGCTGCATACTAGACGACATTTTAGTTTGAGGTGCTACTCTCTAATTCATCCCAGTCCTCTTTGCATGGTATTCTGGCTGCTTACACACTGAAATAGCTGATACTGCAGCTGCAGATTCCCTGCAGATTTAAAGGCCATGATTGAGGAGGGTAGGTTACTCTCTCAAGCAAGTCATCAACGTTGACGAGACAGAATGTCACAAAGTGGATTATGACGCAGCGACAGATAGAAGTAGCTATGGTTGTCTAGAGGATGTCAATGGTATGTCTGTATGAACACTCTGCAGGTTTACTGATGCACAGCTATAGACACTAGGAAAACACTGTTTCGCGCACATCAGTTTATTAATGACACAGGTACATGATTCACAACAAACAGGACATTATTTCCCGAAAATACATTGGCACAGGTACATAACGCAACTGTCTTCGATTGGCCTGATGATATGACTAATATGCCTCGGACTGGCTCCTGTGTCCGAGCTTCCTGACTGCTTCGCTGAGATTTCCTCCTCAGTCCGAACTCCGAATAACTGGCTAGTTTCTTCCCTTAAACGCAGCCCACACTATATACTTCTTCCTGAACGCCGCTTTCCTGGCTGTTGTCCTTTACTCAGCCCAAAATCTCAATGTCCAAAACTCAGACCTTCACCGTCTGGCTCAAAACTCACCTCTCCTATGAGTATCTTCGCTCTGGACCCAGATCCCTTCACTGGTGCATAACTTAATGCCCTAGCTACGTCTCCCTGACGCAGCTTCAGACTCCACTGTCAGAGAATCCACCAGGTGGAGTTGTCCCTTAACTGCACCATGACTCCACTGTTGGGCTTGTTCTCCATACCTAGCCCCAGCCTCAACTTCACTCGACTGTCTCAATTTCCCAGACTGGTGTATATATACCATGTTCCTAGACCTCCCAGGAAACACCATTTAACCTCTTTAACCCTAGTCTAAATTCTTCCAACATTCTATTCTTGATTTCTCTTTGTCTATCAGTCTAATGTCATGTATTCGCATCTCATTAGTGCCCTTACATGCCTTAGCCCGTACGTGTCCTAACATTCCCTGTGTTGGGTCTTACCCATTGTTCTAGAGTTTCCAATTTGACTTCTCTGACCTCATATCCGCTCCACTCTCATGTCTTCCTTTGTGCCTACGTGACTAAGACTGACAACACCATGATCTACTCTCCACTGTTTTTAGAGCCCGTCATTGTACTTGGAATTCCTATCTCCACCTTCTTGACCTAACCTCTGTCTATACTTCTCTGACCTAATTACTCTTGCCTATGCTGTAACATTCCTATGTAGGGCAATCACCCCTGATTAGGTCCGCTCATGCACGTTGCACAGCAGAGCCGACTCATTTTATAATTAGAACTGGCAATTTAACTACTAAAATTAAACATAATACAAGTTTAATTTGTAGCCGTAATTTATCTGTGTACTTTTTCAGCATTTGACATGACTGAAAATAATTTTGAAAACCAGTTTTCAGACCCGTCTTTTGTAAACCTGTAAGGAGTACTTATTTTCTTAGCAGAGCACCAGTACATAATTAATTAGATTTAAATAAAATACTTTAAAATAAGTTATATGTTTTAAATAAGTTAGTATTTAATTATCAATTGCTCACTATTAGATACAGAAAAGTGTAATTATAGAGCAGAAGTAGAAATCAATTTTAGTGAATATTTAATTATTTAATATAATTATTTTTTTATTATTTAATATTTTAATAATTAATTAACTGCTGCTTAATTTATGCAGCAGTTACAAACTTATTTACTTACATTAATGCATGATATTTATTCAACAAAAGAAAGCTGTCGCAGTGTAGTTGGTACATTAAGACAATATGAGTACATTTTCATGAACTGTTCTTTCACTAACGACAAACATCTCACATGACCTTTAATTATAAATGGGCAGCTATTTTTAACTATTAATTAGGTCACAGCACATCCTATCAAAAAGTCTTAAAAGTCAAGTGCATTTTTGTCAGAGACTCTGAGATTCTCGTGCTTTGTATGATGCTTTCGGCAGGCCGCCGTGCGGAAAGAGACCGAGCCATATGGGGTAAGACCTGGTGCAATGAAGTTGATCCCCTCAATCCTCTTGACATTCTATCAAAAGAGGAATGTGACCTTTACTTTCCTGTTACCAAAACGCACAATAAAATATACATCTTACCAGGTTTGGTAGCAATGTGACAGACTTTTAATGAATAATAAACAATTGGTGGCCATTTTTAATTGTTAATCCTATTGAAAAATAGATAATACATCAAGTTAGGTCTCACCACCCTGGACGCAATGATATATGGGTTTATGTTGTCCATTTAAAATTAAACAAGCCACAGTAATAGAAGGCAGAATTGATCAGCTTCCAATTTAATGAGCCGCGATAAAATCTCCTCTATCTCTTAGGACATCATTACACTTCCTGATTTTAAATTACAACATAAAACATTCATAACTCTGCTTAGAATTAATGTACACTCTTCGTTAAGATGCCGTTGGATTCGTATTGTTAAGTTGTATCTAACTGGTATGATTTCATAAGTAAAAACCCAATGTTTAAATATTGACCAAAATTGCTACTAATAGGCAGTTTCATTGTGCCATTACCCAAAATTAAAATGGAAGTGATATACGGAGTCATTCCGGCATAATTCACCTTGTCTCCCAGTTCGCTAGTTACGACCATGCATTCTTTCGACATCACTCATTCATTCAAATCTCACGTGACAATAACACACGTCATCCTGGGTTTTCCAGGAAAGGTTTGCCTAATATTCCATGCACAGCGATTGGTTGAAATCATCGTAACCTTTTATATAAATAAGAATATATTTCATACTTACCGTAATTAATATTTTTTTGGCGCTGTCAATAGAATTATTTCAATTATATATGTATTTTTGAACTCTGCATACAATTTTAAATATATCTGAAAGTTTCATCGCGGTAAATGCTTCCGATGTGTATGAAAACAACATTTTCTGCAAAGATGTGTTTTTGTTCTTTGCGCATATTGATCGGATTGGCATGTGCACTTTGTAGCACTATTTTGGCGCTGTCGATAATTTAAATTAATTTAACATGACGGAACATATTTTGTTAAGTCAGTTTTCATATGACCATTTGAGACAATCTTGCACGCACAGACACGCACACCCGCTGATGAAGGTAACAGACACACTGGAGAGCGACAATATTGGGTGAGGAGCATGAGAAATTGCAACTCGTCTCACCTTCACAAAAATGTGAATATCTTCACTTAGAAGTGACAAACGAGCATCATTGAGGTACCATTAGATTTTGATTTTCAAGGCCTATCTACTGTGGTGGTCTCATGAGTAAATACTCAAATTTAAAATCGTGACAGTTCATGCTACACTTACTACTAGTGGCGAGTCCCATCGTGCCGTTACTGGAAATGAAAAAAAAAGTGATATACGGAGTCAGCATCTGATTTTTCACCGTGTCTCCAGAAATCCTTTCTACAGACCATGCATTCTTTTGACGTCATTCATTCATTCAAATCTCACGTGACAATAACACACATCATCCTGGATTTTCCAGGAAAGGTTTGCCTAATATTCTGTGCACAGCGATTGGTTGAAATCATCGTGACCTTTTATATAAATAACATTATATTTCATACTTAACGTAATTAATTTTTTTCAGGCACTGGTAATAGATAGGCATAAATTTGAGATGAATTTTCAAGTTCTGCATGCAAATTTACATATATTTGGAAAGTTTCATCGCTAAACAAGCTTAACTTGTTGATGAAATCAACATTTCTGCAAAGGTGTGTTTTTGTTCTTTGCGCATTATTGATCGGACCAGTGTGTACACTTTGTAACACTATTCTGGCGCTGGCAATAGATAGGCATAATTTTTAGATGAATTTTCAAGTTCTGCAAGCAAATTTACATATATTTGGAAAGTTTTATAGCTAGACAAGCTTAACTTGTCGATGAAATCAATATTTTCCTTGAAGATGTGCTTTTCATGAATGGGGAAATGCATGGCAATGAGCCATGGCGGCTGCACATGCACATATCGTTCGGACTGGCATGTACACTTTCACTTTTTAACACTCAAAACGCACAAAACGTGCAATTTGAACTACTAAAGTTAAAGAGAACACAAGTTTAAAGATTAATAATAATTTATTTGTATACTTGTACTATTTTTTAATCATTTAACATGACGGAACATATTTTTTAAGTCAGTTTTCATAATCCGCCTATGAGCTGTTGGTTGTGGCACGCGAGGTTGATTGAACCTCGCACGCGGAACTGTAATTAATTTTTTTGTCTGGAGCGTTCAATAGAAAACCATCAATTGTAGATGGATCTTCGAATTCTACATCAAATTTTTCAGAAATTTGGAAAGTTTCATCGCTAAACTTGCTTTAATTGTGGTTGAAAAACAAGCAAAGTTGTTATGATCATGAAACCCAACACGGCGGCTTGACTATATAAAAATCTTTGTGGAACAATCATCGTGTCCTTGCTAGCGTAGTCGTAAGCATTCCTCCTGTCACACAGGAGATCGGGGTTCTGGTCCCAGCTGGGCATTTTTTTTTTTTTCCACAAAATTATTAGGTGATATAATAGAAACTGTTAAACATTACGAACTAAAATATTATATAGAACTAAGAAACTGGAAGTTTGTGAATAAAGTGTGCTCTATGGATCTGTGCAAGCTGCCGACTGCCAGGGAGTGCATCCCACAGAGGCAGCGGAATGATCGCGTATCGGAATCGATGGATCCAATAGATGTCTTTGTTTAATGTAAATTTTAATTGCCATATAAAATATTGCCCCTGAATCAGCATAGTTTCATCGCTAAACTTGCTCTAATTGTGGTTGAAAAACAGATTTTCAGTGAAGATGTGACTTTGTGAATTGGAAACCCACGGGTCATGACGGTCGCGCATGTCGATTGTGCTACACTTTTCAACACACAAAACGTGTGATTTGACCTACTTAAGTTAAAAAGAACACAAGTTTAAAGATTATTAATAATTTATTTGTATACTTGTACTATTTTGTAATCATTTAACATGACGGAACATATTTTTTAAGTCAGTTTTCATATAACCTTTGAGACAATCTCGCACGAACAGACACGCACACCCGCTGGTGAAGGTAATCGTACACACTGGAGAGTTCTAATATCGGGTGAATAGCATGAGAAATCGCAACTCGTCTCACCTTCACAAAAATGTGAATATCTTCACTTAGAAGTGACATACAGGCATCATTGAGGTACCATTAGATTTTGAATTTCAAGGCCTATCTACTGGGGTGGTCTCATTAGTAAATTCTCAAATTTAAAATCGTGATAGTTCTCCCTACCAGTGAAGTCAAACCGAATTAGGAAAAATGAAAAGGCTTGAAGCGGTGGCGTGACACAAGATAAATGATTATAAGCATTGTCACAAGATAAGAGAAATATGTAACCCATGACTTACCATCAGAAAATCTCTCAGATGTAGACATATCCAGCAATGTCAACTAACAACTAACAAGAGAGTGCAGTCCGACATTCACAAACACTCAGCCATGTTTCGTGGACACCACACCATACCGAAAGTCATTCATTCATCATGTGCCGTGAAGGTAAGCGTGGGCGGTCATGTCTCGATATCTCACTTGATCACCGTAATCGTGGATCAGCTCAATGTTCTTGTCTCGACCATGCCACATGGCCAAGCCATCCAGGTATTTACTTCACTGCCTTTCTCTCTTCCCCTCAATCTTGCCATTTGTCTCCAAGTTCTCCAATTTATTTCTTCTTCTTCTTTCGTTCGCTTGAAATATGTCTATACTATAATAACAACTAAGTATAACTGTAATGTTGTCTCTTGTATGAATCTAACAGTCTTTTTTTTTAGTTCACTCAGCGGTCCATATAATT